>PVIR01009782.1:5179-52137 GCA_004026965.1 Petromus typicus | reverse complement strand
GGATGACTGCACTGAACTGTGATTACTGGCCAGCTGGCTTGTTTGTACATCAATCCAGGGATCCTAGAAGACGCTCAATTCACCGAAAACCAGAAGAGAAGTTTGGAACATCGACTTGTTCTCCATTGAGAAATTACATCTGTTACTCCTTCTCAGTGTTCGGTAGCACACAACTCAGTTTTTAAAAATATGTCAGCATGCTGTGAAGAAATCACATAAAGAAGTAGGCAATAATTTGCTGCCATTGTGTGCTGCCTTTTAAGAATCTAATTGACAGGCGGGGATTTAGCTCAGTGGTTCTGGAAAGTGCAAGGTCCCAAATTTGATCCCTGGTAACCACATACCACAATACCTGGCGTGGTGACTCACACCAGTAATTCTAGCACTCAGGAGGCAGAGGCAGGAGAATTGCTGTGAGCTACAGGCTGGCCTGGACTACATAGTGAGCTCAGGGTGAGCCTGAACTACAAAGCAAGACCCTATCTCGAAAAAAAATAAAAAAATCTAGATAAGAGTAGTTATGGCTTCATTATTTTTATGTGTTTGAGAAAGAGATCTTCAAATTTTTATTTTAAATATTCTTATGTTACAGTGATATGTCCCAGAATGCAGTGCACTGTGATCATGTTTCTTTTTAAATTTTTGTAGGTGCTTTTATATATAACTTGAATGATTTATAATGTGTTAAACAGATTGTTTTTGTACTTGATCATTGTAATCCAGATAGTAAGGTTGTGATTTACATTTTTTCCACAAAAACAAAAAGAAATTTTGTTTCTTTTTTCTATTTCTTATTTAAGAAATAGATGATTTTAGGATTTGATGCCTTTTTGAGAATGAGTACTTATAGAGATCCTAGAACCTAACAGATCTTTGGTAGCAAAGGTGAAATTTGATTAAAAATGTTAAAAACACAAGTTCAGGTTTTGTACGTACATATAAAGGATAAAGTCTGCTAGTGCTGTCAGAGGATTTGTAGTTCCTGCTTGCTGTTTTGAGCTTTGAATATCATTATTTTAGTATTAGCTATCACTAAATGCAGATAACTAAGATGCATGACAATTTATTCTATAAGACTAAATTGCGCATCTTATTATGAAGGCTTTAGTACTGTGTATTGTCAAATAGAAAGAACACAAACCTAAGTATTAAAAAAAACTCAACAAGGACTCTCCATTTCACCTCAGGTCTTCATGCCATCCCAACTGTCATGGAATTTGTTACATTCAGATTATTTCCTCAATTCCAGTGGACATTTGAGTTTATTACCTAGAGAAAGGTTTTCAGATTTAAAAGAACCAATTAATTCCTGTTTTTTACACATAATAACTATGTGAGTTTTAAAAATATAATCTTTCTGAGGTTTATTTTTCACATCTCTTAGAGGAAGGTATAATATCAATTGCAATTTTCTGAAAGTTAAATAACTGTATTTTTAAAGTTTTATTATAATAGTTCATGTATCATAGCTATTTTGTAAGCTTTTTAAGTTACACGTTTGTATTTAAACAACTAATATGTTAAATTTTGAAGGAAATAAAGTTAAATGATTGCAAGATAAAATGTATCTATTATCATGAGGAAGCATATTTTACCTCAAAAATTACTGACTTTAAATAACTAATCAGGAGTAGGAGAAAGGAAGGAAGGTAAAGGAAAAGAAGATGAGAAAAGAAGGAAAAATAGAAGCAAAGTTTTCATAAATAATGAAGAGAATAGAGGCTGAGGAGAGGGTAGGGGGATAAAAAAAGAATGGTATATTTATACCATGTACAAGTACAAATGAATGTGATTATATGTGTATCTAAAATATACCAATAAACTTAATTAAAAAATAAATGAACTAATCAGGCAATCTGTTGTTTTATAGCTAAATATGAAGTAGCCTCTCAACTTCCAGATACATCAGAAGATCATCCAGCGTTGCATCCAACAATTAGTGACATAATACTTCACTTAGACTTAAATAAAGTGGTCGGTAAGTAGATATTTATGTTTGATCACAACACAACATAGTCCAATAGTTAAAACATTTTAATTCTATAATTCTGCTTATTTAAAAATTTAAAAACAGGAAATTCAAACAGTTATAATCATTCTCAACTTTGCCAGTATCAACTTAATTATATTCTTATCACTTATTTAATATATTAATATGTAGATTTTAATGTGTTTTTTACTCTACCAACTAATATTTAATGCTTAGCATATTTCTCTTTGCCTGTTCATGCAATAATAGAAGGGCTTTTCTAACCATTGCAAATGTTTATAATATGCAGTAGATGCTGTCTTATTAGTTCCTTGAGAACATAAGTTTCATTACATAACACATTTTCACCGTCTTGAACTACGGGCAGTAAACGCAAGGCTCTCGTCAGGCAGCTTACATCACTGGTGGTACAAATGGACCTCATCATTTTATCAGTCTTTTTCTAGTAAAATTAATATAAAGTCTATAAATGGGCCAAATCTATTAGTTGTGTAAATTTAAATAATTATGGCACAAATATAAGCAGTGTTATTATTACCAATTATTATCAGTTAAAATATTCCAATAATCAACAGATTTATTTCTTTAAATTAAACTTTAAACACCTGACTTTCTTTAAAGCAGTTTATACATAAAGGAGGCTGATTTATGTAGCATGCACAAAATGTCATACACATTTGGATTTGAGAGGATGACAACGGCACCTACTTTTTTTAATCATGAATGGGTATTGGACTTTGTCAAATGCTTTTCCTACATATACTGAGATGATAATGTGGATTTTTGTCCTTGGTTCTGTTAGTGTAATTTATTACATGTATTGATTTATATATGCTGAGCCATTCCTACATCCCTAAGATGAGTCCCACTTCATCATGGTGTATAGTCTTCTTGATAATTGCTGCATTCTGTTTGCCAGTATCTTATTGACAGTTTCTGTAGTTATGTTCATTAGGGAGATTGGCCTGTAGTTGTCTTTTTGGTTAGATCCTTCTCTGATTTTGGTATCTGGAGATCAGTGTGGAGATCCCTCAAAAAATTAGAATAAAAAGAAAAAAAACTAAGCGGCTAGGATTTAGCTCAGTCATTCCAGCACCTGCCTTGCAAGCACAAGGACCTGTGTTTGATCCCCAGTAACCACATACAACAATGCTGGGCATGATGACTCACACCCACCAGCAATCAGTACCACATACCACAGTACCAGGTATGGTGGCTCACAACAGTAATCCCAGCACTCAGGAGGCAGAAGCAGGAGGACTGCTGAGTTAGAGGCTAAGTTCAGGACCAGCCTGAACTACAAAGTGAGACCTTGTCCAAAAAAAACTAGGATTTCTAATTGTAATCCCATTTGACCTGGCTATTCTCCTGCTAGGTATGTACATGAAAGAATTAAAAGGTTCATATCACAGTGACGTATGTGCACTCATGTTTATAGCAGCTCCATTTGTGATTGCTAAATCTTGGAAACAACCAAAATGTCCATTAACTGGATAAAGAATATGTGGTTTCTTTATAAAATGAGTATCTCTTAGCAATAAAGAATGATAAATTTGAGCCATTTATACTCAAAAGGATGTATTACTTCTGAATATGAGGACATACTCATAAGTGAAATAAATAGGACACAGATAGTAAGTCTCATACCTATTCTCTAGCATGAAAAACCAAAGGTGTAAAAATAAATGCCAAAATGTATGATAGGTAATATGAAATAGGAGGAAAATGTGTAAAAGGGAAAGGGCAGGTAGGGGAAAATAAAGAAGGGAAAGAAAACTTTGATAGTTAAAAAAGGAAACAAAGCTTGTATATAGGGGGTAGGGAATATGGGGAAGGCAGAGGAAGTGGGAAAAATGAGAATTAAGATGTGTCATGTACAGGAACAAATTCTCAGTGTTGAATGTGTTCATAATGTATGCATAAAATATACTAATAAAGTCATTTAAAAATAAATAAATAAAAACACTAAGTTGTATACAGTAAATAGCCCCTCAGTAAACTAATTTTCCCTTCATGGGAGGGAATTTTAAAAGGATCAAAGGAAAAAATAAAGAGATAGAAAAGATTAAGAAATAGAGGGATTAGAAGCAAAGATAAAGGAAAAAGGGAAATTAAGCTTTGGGTGACTGGTTTAAAAAAAAGGATGGAAATAAACAAGAAATAGAAACAATAGAACATAACAACAAAAATAAAACCCTAAAAATAATGTTCACACTCCTATCAAGAACAACAACAACAACAAAAAAAAAATTGTCATAGAATAACAAAACCTGGTTTCCAAAAAAACTTTAGTCAGCTGAATTGTCCCAAGATTATTTATAAAAACTGAAATCCAGTGATTGAGCAACCTCATCTTCCTCGAGTCCACAAAATATAAATCCTAACGAAATCCAAGAGACTAGTTTATCCTCAGTCGACAGACTATCTTATTTTCTGTCATTGGTGGTTACTCGCTTTAAAGTTAGATAATCTAAGATGGCATTAATATATTCCTGAATGAGCCAAAGGATTCCTGCTGCACACCAATTGTAATTATAATGTCTGTGGTTCTCAACCTGGAGGGGAGGATGTGCTTCATCTCACCAGGTGTGTCCCTACAATTTCAGTATGATTTTATGTAAACTGGAAGTTCATATTATTATCATAAACTGTATAAGTTAATTTCATTTCACATAAGAGATGGTGTTGTATGGGAATAACACTGATTAAAAACTTAGGAGGCATCAGTTTGTGTAACAGATTTATTTTTAACTTAATGTGAAGTCTTGGCCAAGCTGTCAAACATTCTAAAGCTCAGTGTCCCAAGGCACACATGACTGCCAGCTGACCTTCCAGTGCAGTGTTTTGTGTCATGGCAATTCAGAAAACTTAGCATGACTCTTATTCATCAATGAGACAAGTTGGTTAATTCTCCTTCTCTTAGTGTGTCTCTCAAACATTTGCTCTTTTAAACACACATACATACTTCATATTCCCATGGTAGGATTATCTTACTGTTTTTTAAATTGTGTTTATTTCTACAGAGACTGATCTAGAAAACTTAAGAGATGCTTCTGGACGACACTTACTAAAGGTTGAATTTCAGACACCGTCACTCTCTTTTCCTAGTAAGAAAATAATTTTCAAATTTAATATTTCTCATTTACTTACCTTCTTTGGAGTTTAATCAAGTATAAATCCTCAATAACAACACTATGTTATTATGAAATGGGCAAAGGGCCTCATGAGTCCCCATCTATAATTATACTCTGGTGCAACTTATTTAGAAACATAAAATTAGCTTGATATCATTGCCTTAGAATTCATTTTTAGTAAGTTATACAAAAAAATCAAATGACATAGTAAGTTTAAAATATTACTGGATAAGTATGTCCAGTGCTATTTTAGTCATTGTCTACATCCAGTTTTGATAGAAAGTAAATTTGAATCTTCAAAAACAGAAAGCTTATCTGATAGATGTGATAAAAATAGGGGGAAAAAAGTTGTTTGATTATCAATTTTCTGTATACTTTTAAATGTCAAACATAGTTATAACATCAAAGATACAGAGTCTTTTAGTTGTGTTGGTATAGTTCAGATACTGTACTGCTGCTTTATGCCTTGGAGTATAAATGTTAGGCAAACCATTCCTTTATCTATGGTGTGATACTGAATGGTTCAGACAGCTTAATAGCAAATTAAGGAAAGGACACACTGAAAAAGAAACTGTCCAAAGCTATTATCATAAATGTTAGGCAAACCATTCCTTTATCTATGGTGTGATACTGAATGGTTCAGACAGCTTAATAGCGAATTAAGGCAAGGACACACTGAAAAAGAAACTGTCCAAAGCTATTATCATTCAACAGCGATTGTGTTTTGCATGATAGTGCATACCTGTAATGTGAGCTACTAGGGAGACAGAGGCGGGATGATCTTGAGTTCCAGATCAGCTTGAGACCCTGTCTCAGAAAAAGTGATTGTGTGCATGATGTAGACTGTTCTAATACAGAGGAGCAAAATTAGAAGTTCCACAATGAAAGGTAGGAAACATGAGTAAAATAAACCTAGCCAAATCATTAACAAATAAAAAAGCAAAACACAATATAGCGCCAGAAGAAGAGAATAGCAATCTTCAGAGTTGTTACATTATGTACCTGCCATACATGATTTTTAACATAAATATGTGGGTCAATCAAAAACAGTTGTATATGACCCTTGTAGAGGTAGAAAGTAAGCAGAAAGATGGCTTGTGAGAACTCCACATGTTGAACTAAATAGACAATAACCACAAAGCATTTTCTGTATGTTGAAAATTCTAAAAGAAGCAATTCTTAGAAAAAATAAGAACCAAGATGTATAATGTACAGATACAAATTGCTAACGAGGAATGTGATCTGAATGTGATCAGAATGTATTCCTAAAATGAACCAATAAATTGGTTAAAAGAGAGAGAGAAAGAAAGATGAAGCAGAGATGAAGCTATGATGACAAGATATCATCAAATAAAAAATGTCTGCAAAAACAAAATAAATACTAAAGACCACATGGAAAAAATGGTGTTGAAAAGTATAAAAATAGCAAGAAAAAAATGACTAGAGAACTCAAATATATTTTTAAAATCAGAAGAAAGAATCAGCAAATAATATGTTAGAAACATTAAAGACAACAGAAAAATGGGCAAAAAATTTTAAGAAATAATACCTGAAACTTAGAAAATATTTAATAATAAATTAAATTATATGCTTCGAAGACCAGTGAAATCAAAGAGAATAAGCACAAAGAAATCCACTGCCAATCCATTATACTAAAAAAAAAAAGTTGAAACATATATACAGAGAAAATCTTAAAATACCAAGGATAAAAATACAGTGTATCATATAAATATTAGGGCTCTCAAGAGAAGCAGAACTAAGAGGATATAGATTAGATTTAGTTATGTGAAAAGAATGTATGGGAAGATCAGTTTACATATTGAGAAATCTCACAATAGACTGTCTGCAAGACAAAGACCCTGGGAAGTTGATAGTATAGTTCAGTCGGAGCTCACAGGGCTAAGTGTGCGGAGTTCGAAGGTCCAAGAACTAAAGACTATTTCCCAGTTCCAAAAAAAAGAAAAGAGAGAAACTAATTCAACATTGCTCCTGTTTTGCTCTGTCCAGAACCCAAGGCAATTTGATGGTGTCTGCCTGGATCGAAGCCAGCTCTTCTTCTACCTAGTCAATTCACACGAACACATTAATCTACTTTGAAAACACCTTGTTAACACACCCAGGAATAATGCTGTGCCAGTTCTCTAGGTATCCTTCAGTTCTTGTTGGCACCTAAAATTGACCTTGCAAGATTAAAAGCCAATTTATCATTACAAACAGTGGAGTAATACAAAGTGCTGAAAAAAACTGTTAACCAAGATTTATATATACGGCAAAGTTGTATTCAACAGTGAAATGAAGATATTTCTAAGTGAATTAAAGAATTCATTGCTAGCAGGACTGCTCTCCATGACACTGAACATTTGACTGCTCCCAGTTGTTCAAGTCCTACAAAATGAATATGGGTTGCAGGAATTCTGTAATTGAGAAAGCCCATATAAAAACATATTTCATCTCCTTACTTAGTTTATTGTTAAAATTAATTATTTGTTAAAATACATTCTAACAATATTTATATAGTTATACTATAAAATGTAGTTATGCAACACCTCCTGCAATAATAGTCCAAAGGTGATGGTTGGATGATGTTTTGAGGTAAGAAAATAAGGTAAGGTCATAATCCACAAGAACAAATTATAAATCAGTTTAATATAACTCACACCCAGCAGCAATCAGTACCACATACCACAGTGCCGGGCATGGTGGCTCATGCCTGTAATCCCAGCACTCGGGAGGCAGAGGCGGGAGGATTGCTGTGATGTGAGTTGGAGCCTGAGCTCAGGGCCAGCCTGAGCCACAAAGTGAGACCCTGTCTCAAAAAAAAAAAAAACCACACTGTAAATGTAGTCATGTATCACTAAACAACAGAAATGTATTCTGAAAAGCATGTCATGGTATGATTTTGTCCTTGTGAAAACATCATAGAGTTACACGTAGCTTATTTTCTATCTCAGTGAACCTGGTTAATGATTCTAATTCCAATAAAAACATAAAATTACATAGTGGTAGAAGTGGAGAAGGTTCCAATCACAGCTCTGGTAATTTTGCAAATGTAACCATTCCCTTTCTGCTACATGATAAAGGGACTTCAGAAGGCACTTTTTCTCAGACCATTAGATATCTTCGTCACTGATACCTAAATGATTTACAGTTGTGTGACCTGAAACAAAATTAAAATATTCCTGGATGAATCAAAGAAGTTCTGTATTAGAGTAGGTTCCTGTGACAAATAAGATTGTACTTTGAAGCCTGGCCTGTGGAAAAAAAGTTATTCTAGCTTACCAGGCACATACTATAGGTTGGATTTGCTTTTGATTTAAATTGTAAAATTATACTATTATCAGGTTTTTTGGATGATTTTAATTTCTACAAGAACATTCTATTTAAAATTTAGATAAGTGTTATACACTAGGTATCCAAGAGTTGCTTTTCTCTAAATATATGCTATCATTCAATTAAGTAAACATATCTCAGAATCAATATAATGTGATTTATATAAATGCTAACAGCCTTTCTAGTCTAAGATTTTGTTATTCTCTAACACAAAGATTTTATTATAATTCTACAAACACAAATGTTTTAATTCACTGCTGCATGCACTCTCCAGGCTCTTCCACTATCCCACTGACCAAATATAAATGGTTACATCCAGTATTTTGTTATGTTTATTTGTATAAGAACTGGCACAGATCACTTCACAGACGCAGCTGAAAGTGATAAAGAGTAAATTCAAGACACTCCTGAAAAATCACCCTGGTGAGCACAAGAATTATCATTGGTGTTATATTTCTAGTTAATTTATCTTCTTTGAAGTTGACAAATTATAGCTCTCAATGGTAAGAGTACCTGTAAATTACTATTACAGGAATAAAATTTTCATCAATTTCCCCAGTTAATTAGTTCAACTCTTGTTCAACTAGCAATGTATGATTAGCTCTGGATATAACTGTTTTTCAGCTCACCAACTTAGAATATAAACCACTAAAAATAATCATATAATAACTTTAGAATGTGCTTTGTGGAAGTACAGCATATCCAATACTGTTCTATTCACTATTTCAGAATTATATGGAAATTTTTATTTTGAATTTGCTAAAACAGAAAGGCCATCTAATAGATTTGATAAAAGGACCAGTTCACATACAATTATTTCCTTGGCCATTGGTTCCTTCCATATGAATGAAAATGTCAGGCAAACTGCACTGAAGCATTCTACTTATATTTTTCAGAGAGTATAGAACTGAATTTAGTCCGGGAGTTGCCTTGTTAGACACACTTCTTCTGATCAATATTGCAAAACCACAAGAAGATATTTTCACAGAGAAATAATGGACACAAACAGGCAAAGAGAGTCTTCTTTTGTGTGTGTGGACTGGGGATCAAACTTGGACTCTTGTGCTTTTAAGTTGGGCGCAGTACCACTTGAGATAAATCCTCAGCCCAAAGAGAGCTTTTCCAAAACTTATTAGGCAAAGAAGCTGTATGCAGGACCAAGTCAGTGGCCAAGCTACAGGAATAAGGAATCTTACAAATCTGAGGAAAGGAACTTCAGTATATGTCTACTGAATCACTTAAAAATATAAATGAGCAAATTTTAAAAGTATAGCAAAGAGAAACAGTAGATTAGTATCCATATATGTTATTACTTATCATCTAAAATGCCCACATTTTAGCAATGCAAAAGAGAGAAGAAAGGAGAGAGGGGGTAATGAATATAAATAGCAATTGTGATCCAACACAGGAAAACCAGGTCAAAAACTAATTATGAGAGTCCCACATATAATGATAGCAAAACATTTATTATAAAAATATTCCTAGAATTAAAGGGAAAAGGAAGGTATAAAAACAATGTCTTATAAGGTACATAATACCAATGTTGTGATAGAAAATAATTTTTAAAAAGAAATAAATAATAACTGCAAGGAAAATTCACAAGAGAATACTTGAACTGTCAGATGAAAGAACCAGCAAACTTCTGATAATGGGAATTCTAGAAAGAAAGTATAAAAAAATGTAAAGAGAGAACAGACTAGAAAAAACAAAGATGACTTATGGCTGAATATTTTTAATTTAATAAATAATATGACTTAGGACACCTAAACTTGGGCTGGGGATTTAGCTCAGTGGTACCATGTCTACCTTGCAAGCATAAAGACTCAATCTTGATCCCAGGTAACACCAAAAAAAAAAAAAAAACAAGCACAATCTCAATGAAACCCTTACAAAATAAACACAAAGAAATCTGTAACCAGATTTATCATAATAAAAATGTTACAAGGTTGATCTAATGAGTCCCAGTAAAAGGAGTCTGACGCACTTGTCATTGATCCGATCTGCAAGATTGCTTGGAGTTTGGTAGCCTTAGGAGACAATAAATCTTTCTAAGAGATTAAACACACACACAAAGCATGATTACCAGAATGGAAAGGCCTGATGAAGGAAAGAGTCCCTCCCAGGCACTGCTCTTAAGGCACTGAAACAGCAGTTCTAACTAGCTAACTCTTAGACTTCTCAACTGATGGAGGTTATCTACAAGTCCAATATTTCTTTGACACAAGTCTTTCCAGTTTTAGCTGAAGGAAAATGGAGAGTATGGTGATTTTGAAGAACAATTTCTGTTAAGTTTAGACTCTTGCTGAGCTTTTATAGTTGTTACTATAGCTTTTTAGCCTCATGAATCATAATAGTGGTTAACTACAGGAAGCACAGGTGAGTAATTGGAGACCTTTTTATACATCTAGCGCATCTCTTGGTTATACTTTTCTTCTGGGTGTTTAAGATTGAGTTAAAGTAAGATCTGTGTTAGTCAAAATTAACTTCTTGCTATGCAGCAAGGTTGGTTAAGGCTCCTCAGGCATTACTTTTGGAACCACGTACAGAACCTTTCAGCTCCTGTCAGTGTCACTGCTAGCATGAGTCATGGTCTTTCTGAGAAAGTGCGGAAGGCTTTTCGATCTCTAGTGATGCTTCTTTTTGGCACAGTGTACATTGGTTGACTCCTGTTCCCTGAGATCCAACAGTCCCTCTTAGGAGGTTATGTGACTCACTGGAGTCATAGGGAACGTCCCCCAAACCTACCTAATTATAAAGGCATCACAGACTTCTCTGCTCTAGTCTTTTAACATGGTTCAAGCAACCAATAAAAGGCATAAGCAATCAGCAAATGGCAGACAGTGATCTTTGGTTACCTAAATGAAACACAATGGAGAAACTAATCCAAATATTTAGTAGTGCCATGAAACAAAAGCAAACTATTACCTCCTTCCAAAGATCTCACAGGGGCCTCCAAAATGATACATGGGAACTATAACTCCTTATCTGGTAGATGTCAGATGTGCCAGGTTTGTATCTTCTGAAATCTAAGAATGAATTTTAAAGGACAATGGAGGTTAGAAGTAGGAAATATTTTGGGGGAATAAGAATAGTTCCTGAGAGACAAAAAGGGGTCCTAAGTCAGTCACCCTCTAAAGATTTTCAATCAAAGATTGATTGAATACTTAGATGGAAAACCTGTGGATACAGAGGACCTATCTTTATTAATAAATGAATTGAAAAACTTTACATGAGGTAGAGAGAGAGATGAGGGAGGAAAATTTGAATTTCATAATTAAAATTTCTCAGCACAAAATTTTTTATTTCTAGTGTTTCACCCTGTTTGTCCTAAGATGTTTTTTGTTGTTGTTGTAGTTGTTTTTTTGGTTTTGTTTTTCTTTTTTTTTTTTGAGACAGGGTGTCGCTTTGTAGTTCAGGCTGGCCCCATCTCAGCCTCAAACTCACATCACAGCAATCCTCTTGCCTCTGCCTCTTGAGTGCTGGGATTACAGGCGTGAGCCACCACGCCTGGCACTGTGGTATGTGGTACTGGTTGCTGCTGGGCGTGAGTCTCCACGCCCAGTATTGTTATGTGGTTACCAGGGATTGAACCCAGGCCCTTGCACTTCCAAGAAGGGGCTGGAACCACTGAGCTAAATCCCCAGCCCTTTTTTTGGGGGGGGGGGGGGAGTGGTGGACAGGTTCTCACTGTGTAGTTCAGACTGTCAGACTGACCTTAAAGACCTTAAACTCACTATGTACCCTTGGCTTGCCATGAACTCACAACAATCTTCTTCCCTCAACCTCCTGAGGGCCAGGATTACAGGCATGTGCCATCATGCTTAGCATAAAATGATTTTCTTTGTTGTCTCCCTGTTTATCTGGTTTAAATGATCCAGAGTTACTTCTGCATATTGTTCATGTTTTAGTAGAAATTCTTTTGGTCAATTCAATTTGTTCTTGTCACTACACCTATATACTGTATTTGGTATATACAAATCCAAGAAGTACAACTCACATAAAAAGTTGAATAGAAAATGATGTATGCATTCTGGTTTAAACCCAAAATGGCCCCAAAGCCTTATGTGTTTAGAAGGGGATTCGGTTTTGGGAGTACTTGTAGCCAACTTGATATTAAGAAGCAGAATGGGACAGAAAAGGTAGGCTGCTTGAGGTGTGACCTGGAACAGGGTGTATCTCCCTTCCTGGATGTTATATTTACTGTCTCTGCTTCCTGTCTACTACAAGGGCAGCAGCTTTGGTCTATCCAGGCCCTTCCACTACCCCACTGAACAAGCAACAACTGAAACTTCTAAAACATGAGCCAAAATAAAGCTTTATTTCTTTATATCATGGGTGTTGACTATTTTGTCTTGCAGTGCTGGGAGATAGAACCTAAGGCCTCATGCATGGTAGGCAAGTGCTCTACCACTGAACTACACTACCAGCAGGGGTATTTTCTTGAGTGACATAGAAAGTTAGTGAGACAAGGTACAGTCCTAAATCTGGTATTATTTCTAATGGTCTCTCTTCCTTTTCCTGAGCTATAAAATCTACCTAAGCAGACTTTTTCTCATTTGAATTATGTTAGTCAGCTTCCCCACAGCTATGACAAAATACCACATACCTGTACTAAAAGGAGAGATTTATTTTGCCCCTTCTGGCAAGGCCCCACCTGCAACATAAGACTTTTATGGAACACTCTTTTCAGCCCTGTCCTCCACAAACATTATGTTTATCTCATCATGTAAAATGTATTAACTCTATCTCCAAGAGTTGCAAAAGTCTTTAAGAGTTCCAGCATTACAGAAAAGTTCAAATTCAAAGTCTCCTCTGACATTCAAGACAACTTTAGTTGTGAGCCTCTGTAGAAAATCAAAAAGAAAGTTGCTTTTAACATACGATTCCACTGCACCTTTGACTTCACTGTCTCAGCTTCAGGTACTTCATTCTCACAGACTCTAGCAAGTTCTGTGACCTTGTCATTCATTGTTACCTGGCCTCCTGGCCATTCCTAGGTGGCTCTGAATAAGCACATATGCCAGAAATTTTCATCTCAAATAAAAGATTTAGTTTTGCCCCCTTGAGCATGTAATGGTTTGGGTTTTGCTGTTTATTGAAATGACCTCATTATAAAATACTTGGTTTTCCTTTAATGAAAATATTTTTAACAACCATGCCATGCCATCCTTTCCTCTGCTCCCACTTTACTGGTGCCTCCTTTTTAAAACTTGAAATTTTTCAAATTTTTAGCCGAGCCTTTTGTTCTTGATTGTCATTATAGATCTCACTAAAAACAACTAGAAGTACCCATGCCATGCATTCTATATATTGAGCTTCTTTGAAATTTTTCTCTCAGGTTAGTTATTTTGCCACTGTTAATCTCAGACTTCTGCAAAGTCTTAGGACATAAGCAACCTATAATTAAATGTTCTGCCAGACCATAACACATATGACCTCTAGTCCAGCTGCAATGGAGTGAATCCTTATTTCTATCTAAAACCTCCTCAGCTACACCTTTCTTTCCACATTTTTATCAGTATCATGGTCTTCTGATCTCTGTCCAGAATCTCTGATAAATCTCTGTTTACAACAGTCTAGTATTTTTTATCCTCATTTCTCCAAACTCCTGTGATATGATCATAAACCTTTTTTTCCCACATTGTTAGAGGCAATTATAGCAACAACTCTACTCCTAGTGCCAGATTTTTTAACTAGTCAGCTTTGATATTACTAAGACAAAATACCCAACACCCACAACCTAAAGAAGGAAGAGCTTATTTTGGTTCACTCCAAGCTATGCTTAACTAGCTCCAAGTTGAAAATGGCATGACAGAAAGACCTGATGGAGAAAAACTGTTTACTGTGTGGATCAAAGAAAGGAAAAACAAAAGAGAATATAACCTTCCAGGTCACACCTCCAGGGATCTGCTCTTTATGATCAAGCTCCACCTCCACATGAGACTTTCAGGGGGCATTATAATAAAAACAATAACAGATTGTTTGCTGCTCTTTTCTATTACTGCTGCCTATTTGACTTCTAGTTACTTAACAAAAAAAGGCCAATAACTTATTTTCTTTTACACTGAATTGTATGCTCAGTCCTTTTTATTATTTTTTTTATTTTGAGACAGGGTGTCATTAAGTTGCCTTACCTAGTTGAGCATACACTTGTGATCATCCTACCACAGCCTCCCAGAATAATGGGATTATAGATGTGTGTCACTGTGCCTGGCTTAGACTTTCTGTTTTATGGTTAGTCTGTGAGTCATGATGACCATGGATTGCAAATTAAAACTTTATTCAAAATATATATCTCTCAAGAGAGATACCTAAAGTATTAATATATCTATATGTATATTTATAATTTATCATAAATTATCTAGGATGATGTCAATTGCATACATTTGAATTACATGAAAAACACTAGCTAGGGAGGTATGCAGCATCAGCCTGCATGTCAGTATCACTGCTTGATACATATCTTGGACAATGCACTAAACATATAAACCACAATATAAAGAAGTTTATATGATTCCTAATAGTTCTGTCAAGTTTATGTTACTTTAATCTGAACTTTTAATTGTAATTTTTCTAATTAAAATGCTAATAAAGGTAATACTAGATATATATGCATATATTAATATCTTAAAAACCAATTTGAAATATATTTTCTAGAAACTGATACAAAACATTTGGCTGATGTGACTGGACAAGATGTTCAGGGGCAAGCAGTGAATCACTATGGTAAGAAGAATAATTTTTTAATCTACTTATGATTTATCTTCTCTGGAACTTAGTTAAATATAGATAATTAACTACGTATTAGTATAATTATTTAAATGCAGAGTGACAAAAAATTGCATATTTTTCATTAATTTTTATAAGATAATATAATACAGAATATTGAAATGACAATTTCATCAAATTTATACATTATAGTAATCACCTGGTTGAAATGATACCTGCTGAAGTGATACTTTGGACAGTCCGTAGGTAAACAACTGTGCTGCCATAATGATGCTAAACGTAAACTGTTACCTAATTAATGACAAAATTACCTCTGTTATTATGTAACAAAATATCTTCCTTCATAGTTTAATTCTAGTGTTACTCTCAGTGGAAAATAAGATATTCTTACTTTTAAAACTGTTGTATTTTAAAAGAGATTCATAAAAATCCAATACTGCACCAACCAAAGGATATATCTGTGAAAATATTTCAAGTATTATTTAAATTACTGTTTTATTTCTGGCTACTTTGAAAAGTTACTTTACATTTACAAAAGTAGAAATGCTCACTTACAAAGATGACAAAAATGGAATATAGCAAATTGTTTATTTGATAGCCATTCCCTTTATAATTATAGTATCAGGCAAATTTATATTAACGGTGATAAAGCTCTTTGGTTTTGCTATATGGTTTAAAGATTACACATCTCTTTTTTTTCCTGGTGAAACACTGACAACACTGCTTGATTTTTGATATGACCCCTAACGAAACAGCAAATGGGAAAGAAGCTAAGAGACCCTTAGTAATATCCAAAAATAACTGTACACATGCCCAAACCTATGCACATAACGAATAACATTAGAAACTTGACATTGGGGCCAGGGATTTAGCTCATTGTTTCCAGAACCTGCTTTGCAAGTACAAGGACCCGAACTGGATCTGTGGTAACCACATACCACAATGCCAGGCATGATGACTTACACCCATCAGCAGTCAGTACCACACACCACAGTGCTGGCCGTGGTGGCTATGCCTGTAATCCCAGCACTTGGGAGGGAGAGGCAAGAGGATTGTTGTGAGTTCGAGGCTTGCCTGGGCTACACAGTGAGATCTGGGGCAGCTTGAACTACAAAGCAAGATCCTGTCTCAAAAAACTAAAAAAAAAATTACAAAAAGTTGTGATGCAAATATTTTTCTATGGAAAGAAGTTGGTAGTAAGGAAGAATTCAGTAGATAGACTCCAAGAGTAGATTTTAACAGTAAAGAGATACAAATCTACACACTTAAATGAAAGTACCAGCAGTAGAGAAGAGAGAAAAGAAACAAAAAATATTGAAGAAAAATCTTTGGCTGAAATCTTTAAAAAAAATGTTTGATACTTATCATAGCTAAATTAAAGCCAAGCAGTGTAACCCAGTAAGACTCACAATATGACCAAGAGAGTAAAAATATTGGAAGACAAAGAGGAAACCTGAAAGCAGCAAGACCAAAAATGAACCAGTCACACAAAGGAAACTCTTATAAGAACAACAAGGACATAATAACAACTATAGAGGCTACGGACAATGGGATGGTGTATTCAAAGTGCTGTAGAAGAAACATGTCAACCGTGAATCAGACATCCAGGAAAATGAGTTTTAAAAGTAGAACTCACATGAGGAAAATCCAGAATAAATAAAAATGCAGAGAAGTTGTTACTATCAGTCCACCTTATAAGAAATACTTAATGGTGGAGAAATTAGAAGGGCAGAAATGAAAAGGATCGAAAGCGATCAGGATTGGGCCAGGGAGTTAGCCCAGCAGTTCTGAACCTGCCTTGCAAGCGCACAGTCCTGATTTTGACTCCCAGAAAGTTGGAGGGAAAAAAAACCACAAAAATGATCAGGATTATGATATATTGTACCAATTCCAAAAACTGAGTATAAATATTATATCTTGCAAATATATTCTATTTAAAAATTTCTAAAGAAATATTAAAAAATTCTCCAGGCTCGTATCAAGATGTCCTCAAAGGCACATGAATCCACACATTCACAAGGACGATAACATAATTTGAAGAATGTTCAAATGAAGATTATCTTCTTTTAATTAATGTAAAACAAACTTTTAGTACAATATGTGTATAGTTGTATTATCAAATCTGTATTGTATATGGATAGAACTGATTTGACAGTAGCACAGAGAGATGAGTAGGAACAATGATGTGCTATGGTCAGGAAATTGGGATAGATGGTGACTGAGATCCAAAGATAATAGTATCTTTAAAACTAGAATTATAAATAAGAGCATGCGTCATTATAAACATTATACATTCATCCTTCTTTAGCTCAGGAGATGGCATAAAGTCACATGAAGAAAAATAACATGATTACAACAATGTTTTCAGTGATGATAGGGTAGATATGTGTGTGACTTCTGCAAAATAGGAAAAAATAGACAATTTTTATCTTACTAAAATTAATTAGCATAAATAAATCTTAAGTAGATGATAAAAATGACTGGATAGATGATTTAACAACATTGTAGATATATTAAAAATTACTGCATTGAACACTTTAAAATAGCAAACTATATGGTATATTTCATATTCTTTAAATAGCTAAATGAAATCCAGGAATTATAAGATCAAAAGAAAAGCAATAATAAGATGTGAAAGAGGAAAATTTTTACTCTTACAAGATTTATAATCCCTCCAGCACATAACCTTGGAAGATTCTTAATGCTTAAATTTGTCCTCACTCTTCTCATTAACATTCTTGCTTATCTAAGAAGTTTTTTAATTCCAATCCTAACAATTAGAGCCAAAAAATCAGAAAAGTTAAAGTATATCTATTAATGTTACAGTTTTCTGCTGCTGTAGAAAATTTTGATAATTACTGAAAACGTGATCTGCCAATCTTGTGTATCTTTGTTTACTTGAGGGAAGATGCACTAACCAGACCCCAACTTTCCACACCACTGGGGCACACAGTCCTTGCGCAGTCTCAGATGCATACATGAAATCAGCAGATCCTGTGAAACAAACTTCTACTTGAAAGCCTCTGATCACCACAGGTTTCTAAGTGCAGTAGTATGCTCTACAAAATCCAAATTTGCGCTACTAAAATCAGATGCCCAAATGACATTTCTGTTAGTTTGATGGGTTTTGTTGTTGTTGTTGTTTTGAGACAGGGTCTCGCTTTTGTGGTTCAGGCTGGCCCTGAGCTCAGCCTTGAATTCACAGCAATCCTCCTGCCTCTGCCTCCTGAGTGCTGGAATTACAGGCGTGAGGCACCACGCCTGGCACTGGTATGTGGTACTGATTGCTGCTGGGCGTGAGTCTCCATGCCCAATATTGTTATGTGGTTACCAGGGATTGAACCCGGGCCCTTGCACTTGCAAGACAGGCGCCAGAACCACTGACCTATATCCCAGCCCTTGTGAGTCATTTCTAAAGGTCACATCATTCACATAAAAATTCAAACCAAAGGAAATCCACTTGCAGTACTAGTGCTACCTAAATTCTGCCTGCTTGATTTCCTCCTGCTACAAAGTAATTGAGTCTGAGCCTGAAGGAGCTCAGAGATACTTCTTCATAGTCTACAAAATATCTTATTATTCTTCTGTACCACTGATGCACAGTGTAGCTCCATATTATGAAAGACAAAATACATTCCTGGAGTAATCACAGGATTTCTACCTCATCTAATTCTGTGGCTCTGGAGACCATGTCTGCAAACTGACCCTATGAAAAATTTTAAATATATACCCATACAGTGGGCATGCTGTTAGCGTAAGCGTGGAAGTTATGTTTTGATCACTGAACTCCCAAGTTGACTTCAGTTTGTATAGGAGATTACATTCTAAAGCCAGTAAAGGAATTATGAAGTGTAATTTATGCATCAGTTTTATCATTACCTGGACCTGCTGTCTCCAAGTCACTATATGTACACTAAGGCTCAATGTAATGCCATTTATATGGTTGCTAATAGATCTTCTGGTCCAAAGGTTTTGTGATTCTGAAACCCACACATTGTTTTCAACTATTCTTCTATAATACCAATGATAATTTCATTCAGTATAGCATATACACATGGGGTATTGTTTAGTTTATAAAGTATTTTGAAATCTGTTTTGATTTTACAGAGACTGACACAGAACCCTTGGCAGGTGTTATTGGAAAACGTTTTAAAAAAGAGCCAGTGAAGACACAATTAAAGAGTTATCTTGGTAAGGATAAGACTTGTTCATCTTATATATCATGTGTATTTCTAAAGTTAAATTAAATATGATCTTCAGTGATAAAAATACCTGTGTATTAGTATTACATAGATAAAATTCTTCATTAATATTCTCCTGTAATTAGTCTGACTCTAGTGTGCTATCAGTAAAACATTAGCCACACATTACTTTTAAATTCCATTTACTTATAAAGCAGTGAATTAAAATCCAGTGCTCTGTTGACATTTAAAGTATAGTATTTCCAATACTGTTGTACTCTGTATTTGTGGAAGGTTATATTGAGAATGCAAAACCAGAAAGTCTAGCTGACAAATGTGGGGGGACATGACTATAACAGATAATTAAATCATTGGAATGTATTTGTCTATTTTGTTTTGGCATAACAAAATATCTGAGCTGGGCATGGTGACACACACCTGTAACCCCAGCCCTTCAAAGGCTGAGGCAGGAGAACTGCTGGGAGTTCAAGGCCAGCCAGAACTATATAGTGAGTTCAAGTCCAACCTGAATTACATAGCGAGACTATCTCAAAAAAAACCATCTGAGACGGGTCAGGTTCAGTGGCACATGCCTGTGATGTCAGCCCTCCAGGGGCTGAAGCAGGAGCCTGCCAGGAGTCCACGGCCAGGAGTCCACGGCCAGGAGTCCACGGCCAGCCTGCGCAACATAGTGAGTCCAAAGCCAGTCTGGACTACATAGCAAGATCTTTTCTTAAGAAAATTTTTTTCAATATTAAAAATAATAAAATATCAGAGACTAGGAATATTGTAAAGAAAAGATGCGTATTTATCTTACAATTGGGAGGTGAAAATCTAAACTCAGGCAGCCCGGCCTGGTCAGTCTAGTGAGGGCTGTCTGGTTTGTCGCGTGCAGTGTGGCTCAAGTGTCACAGCCTGAGAGAGAGGTGGATGGGTGTGACGTGGAAAAAGAATGCAAGAGAGTATGGAGTCCCGACTTGCTCTTTTATAACAGATCATTCTGTACGTGATGAAAATGCCCAACAAATTTATAATCTCTCAGCTCCTGTAGAGTTCTTCATTTGTGCTCAAAGATTACGCCACTATTTGTCATCTTGGAGTAACAGACGAATTTTCTTTTATCTTTGCTGTGACTTCAAGAGTCAGAGTAGTAAGGGGGAAAGACCCTCAAGAAGAGCCTGCTGAAATCACTGCCTGCCGGAAGTGTCTCAGGCATTGCCCTTCACAGGACAGCAGGAGAAGCTTTTTGCTGTGCAGAGTGGGGGGGGAGGCACTTCAGTACAACGCAGCGGGCCATTCACCAAACAAATAAATAAGGAGGCAACAACAGCAGGCTTCAGATAGAGGAGGAGGAAATCAGGACAGATGCTGTGGTAAACCATCTCAATTTCTAAGCCTTCTGGAGAAAGTTACTTTGCAAAGAAACCAAAATATAGCCTAAGAAATAATATATATATTATATATAATATATAATATAGCCTCATATTATGAACCAGAAAGTAGCCCCTTGTCAAAGACGAAGCTTACTTGCACCAAATCTCTTTGTTTTTTGTCCTGGGGATTGACCTTGGGCTTTCAAGGCCAGAGCAAGAACCACTGAGCTAAATCCCCAGCCCTAACTAACTAACTCCATGCCATACACACTGCACGTGAGAGTGCCAGACATCGGACACAGCTGACAGAGCCTCCAAAGCACTTAGGATACAGTGTAGCTTTAACATGCAAGGAAGCCATTCTTAAAAAATAAAAGGCAGTTTGAACTAGAGGAAAGTGATAAGGGGAGGGCTATGACGACAGGTAGTAGAGGAGTAGATGGGATTAAAATATATAATCATTGAAGGCCCCCTAAAAAATGTAAAATGAGGGAGAAAGGTGAGGGGAAGGGGGAAAAGAGGGATGAGAATGATTAAAGTATGTGATGTGTGTTTCTGAATCTGCAGAAGTGAACCCTATCCATCTGCACAACCAATACAACCACTAAAAAAATAATGTGAGGGGGAGAAAGAAGAGATGGGCATGATGAAAATGTCATCAAATGGAGGATATCAACAGAGATAGAAATTTTTTAAAAACAGAACCAAAACACAACGTTAATGGTTAATTTAGACAATGTTGTGAAATCTGTCTTCTGTCCTTAGAAACTGATACGGAACGCTTGACAAAGGCATTCAAAGGAGGTAAATTACTGAATGGAATGAAGACACAACGAAAGAGTCACCCTGGTAAGAACAGTTATTTTTCAGCAATAATGTTTATTTATCTTCTCTGAGTATCATTAATGACTACAGTATTTATATAAGCAAAAGTCTTTGTAAATTCCCTGTTACAAATAAACTCTTGCATGTCTTATCAATGGAATATTAGCTCAGTCTTACTCATGTTAGATGCATTTCTTTATAGAGTAAGACAAAAATCCACTGTTCTAGTAATCTTGTAATAAGCTTGATGCAAGTCTTTCCAATACTATCCCATTCATTATCTGGCTCTAACTTAAACAGAAAAGTTGCTTTGAATTTGAAAAAACAGAAATAGGGTAAAGAGTTATTCCACTGATGACCAATTCCATCTTGGTGGTTTAATTGACACTGTCATAACTGTCTTACACTGGAGTCCTTTATTTGTGCAACATTTTTTATAGGCAGCACTATGGTCTTTATTTCTAGAGTAATAGTATTTGACACCATTCTCTTTGATCCTAGTATGACTAGAGTTATGGGCTTTTGTCTGAATTCTTTCTGAAAGCTAGGGTTTGAAAATTTGGACTGGTATTCTCAGAAACAAGGGTCCAGAGCTGTACCTCACCCTGCCTCCTAGTGAGGATACAGTCAGGAGACCTCATATTATGAACCAGAAAGTAGCCCCTTGTCAAACACGAAGCTTACTTGCACCAAATTTCTTTGTTTTTTGTCCTGGGGATTGACCTTGGGCTTTCAAGGCAAGAGCAAGAACCACTGAGCTAAATCCCCAGCCCTAACTAGCACCAAATCTAAGAATATGTAGCCTAACCTTCAAAAGCAAGTACCAAATTTTATCTTTACCTTGGAATTTAAACATAAGGAAAGATGTCTAAAACTTCAGTTTTTAATGCTGCATTAAATCAGAATATTCACAATTTTACTACTGAAAGAACAAGTATTATAAAACATAAATTAAAAGATATATTTACTCTAAGCTTATACCTGAGGGAAATTTAGGACTGACAAAATGGAATCTAATGAAGTGTCCAAACTTGTGTTCTGTGCTACAATATTTCATCAGTTATGTGGAGTCATTTTTCTGTCATTAATTTTCAGGCTGTTTTTGTTTCAGGTACCTTCAATTTTGATTCAGAGTTGTTTAATATGTGAGTGCTTGTTATTTTTGAGTAACAGTTCAGACACACCAATAAAATAGTCCCATTAAAAATTGGTTACTATGTCTATTAAGAATCCCAGGGCTCATTAATTTACCTGTACTAATTAATGATTGTAATTTTTAAAAGCTCTCAATAAAATTCAAAGGATAGAAATTGGGAAAAGGAACACTTCGAAAAAAGATACTGTAGATAGTTGATATACAATATAATTTTATTCACAGATCAACTTGTGTGAATTATAGGCTTTATTGTTACAGAAAATAAATTTTAGATATGTAACTATAAGTTAACTGGCAAGAAGAATGGAAAAGAATAACAATAATACTGTAGACTAAAATAAATGCCCTCTCTGGGTCATGAAGACATCGAATTTGTATCCGGAAGGGGGTAGATTTGCATTAATGTCAACGTCAGCCCCAAAGCCCAAGCCACAGACCACTGTAGGTCCATGGCCTGTAAGGGATCTGGCCATGAGGAGTGCAGCAGCTTTATCTGGGTTTACAAGTGCTGCTCCCCGTTCCTCAAACCACTCCTTGAACTGCACCTCTTATCAGATCAGCAACACCATTAGATTCTTTCTTTTATTTTTTTCCTGGTATCAGGAATTGAACTAAGAGCCTGGTGTTGCCAGGCTACATCCCCCGCTGCTGCATTACATTCTTACAGGAGCACAAACTCTACTATGAACTATACATGAGAAGCAGTAGGTTGGTCTCTCCTAATGAGAATCTAATTGAAACCCCACTGCTAACCTTCCAACCAGTCCGTGGAAAAATTATCTTCCATGATACAGATCCCTGGTGTCAGAAAGGATTGGGTACTGCTGAAATAGGTCAACAAGTTCAAATCACGTGGAAACTTAAATGCAAAAGGGCTGTTTATCCCAACGTTGACATTAATGCAAATCTACCCACTTCTGGCTACAAATTCGATGTCTTCATGACCCAGAGAGGGCATTTGTTTTAGTCTACAGTATTATTGTTATTCTTTTCCATTCTTTTTGTCACTTAACTTATAGTTACATATCTAAAATTTACTTTCTGTAACAATGAAGTCTATAATTCACACAAGTTGATCTGTGAATAAAATTATATTGTAACTCACTGTTTGCTTATGATTGTGGTTTTAGTGTAACCTTAAAAACTATATTCTGATCATCAGCCCTCTGAAATGATGTCAGTTTATGTGAAAGGTAGCCATTTTATAAGAAAAGCACTGGTTTACAAAATTTGAGATAGCAATTTTAGCAATAGTTTGTCATTCCCTAGATATGAGACCTGTTCATATCATTAAACTTCTCTGCACCTCAATAAAAGGAGGCTTATAAGATTGCAAAAAAAAAAAATTGGTTCTAATTTTAAGGTTTTGTGATTCTGTAACCTAGACCTTTGAAAAAAATCTGCTTCCCTAATGACATAGTTAGGTTACTACCACTAAAACACACACACACACACACACACACACACACAGTGCCAGCACACAGAGACAGATGTATGTTAGAGTTTATCTTTGAACATATTTTTAAAAATCTATTTCATTTTTATAGACTTTGATGTAGAACCCTTGACAAATACTATTGCAAGGGGTGTACTAAAGAGTCCGGTCAAAACACAATTAAAGATTCATCCAGGTAAGAACGAGAATTTTTAAAATTTTACTATTGATGTTAATTTAGCTTCTCTGTAGTTAAATATGGGTCTTTGTTGAGAGATATATTTATAAAGTCTTTAAGAATTTTCTCCTGTAATTTAGAACCTTATTTTTACTATCAAGGAAACATTATCTAGATATCATTAATTTTAGAACTCATCATTCAAATAGGGAAGGAGGAAGGAAGGAAAAGAAAAGACAAGGCCAAACTGCTCTGATCCAAAAGAGATAATGTGTGTCCTGGTCTTGAGAGAGCAGTTTTAGTGACTTCCCTTTGGATTAGCAAGAGAGTCTCTAGTAAAACAGTTACATAATCGTTAAACAAACTCTTGAATTATGTGCATAAATCAATACTTGTATTTGCTTAGTCATATTACAAAATACCCAGACATTTTGTTAAAATTATGAACCACTCAAAGAAACAATAAATGTGATCCACTCGCAAAAACAAGCAGATGACAAAATGTGTGGAAGAGTCCAGATATTGGATTTAATAGCCAGAAATTACAAAGTCTGTCTTACAAATCTATTAAAGAATGAAAGGAAACCACATTGAAACAGATGACATGACACAATGAGTGCACTAGCAGTTTGGTTTTTCATAACAGTGTATGCCATAATGGATGCTGTTGAACAACAGAAATTTATTTTTTCACTGTTCTGAAGGCTGGAGCCCCAAGATGAAAGTATTAGTCTCTGGTGAATGCTCTTATTTTGCCTGTGCACGGCTGCCTTCTCACCTGCCCTCTTTTTTGTAGGGAGAGAAGGGAAAGGGACACACATACACACACACACACACACACACACACACACACACACACACACAGGAGAAGGGAGAGGGAGGAAAAGAGGGAGAGAGAATGAGAATGCAAGCACACTAGTGATATGTACAAGAGCACACAACCTCAAAAGAACACTTTTGGCATTTTCCCCCTTTTATTTTAAGGACATCAGCACTCTTAGAAGGAAAAGATCCCCCTCTAAGACTTCATTGGTCCTTAGGTACTCCCTTAAATATACTTTCATTGCATATTACAGCTATAAAATATGAATTATGGGGAGACATAATTCAGTTCACAACAATGTCAGATCAAATATAGAATATCAGCAAAGAGAAATTTTAAAAAGGAATAAATGGGAAATCTGGATTTTAAAAATATGTAATTCCATGAGAAAACTCACCAGTATGGTCAGTAATAGATTTGCAATATGAAAAGAAAAAGAATCAGAGCAAAAAGATGGGCAAAAAGAGAAAAGAACAGCAATATATTTAAAGAAGTATTAGCTAAAAAAATTAAAAAGTATTTGATTCTGTAATCCATGCATTGAAACTCATTGAGATCTAAAGAAAAGAAAACACTAAGAAATCCACAGCCACACTTATACTGAAAAGAATGTTAACTGGGTATGATGGTACATACCTGTAGTCCCAGCACTCAGGAGGCTGAGGCAGGAAGATTGCCACAAGTTTAAATCCAGCCTGGATTACATAGTGAGTTCAAGGCCAACCTGAGCTACATAGCAAAACTTTGTCTCAAGAAACAAACACAAAATAATAATAATGTTAAAATAAAAAGATAAATCTTGGAAGCAGGAATAGAAAAATAACTCATAATTCAAAAGGAAGGCCACTAAGAGTACAGTGGACCCTTGAGTTACAATCAGCCTGACATATGAGCAATTTTGTTTACTACTAGAATTTTAGTTTTAACTTACAACCAAAGTCTTGAGTTACAACCTGAATACCAGTTGCTTGTCCTTTGAGACGGTCTCAGATACAGATTTAATTCTTGAAGAGTTCTGGAAGGGACATTGCAACATACTTTCTTATATGGGGTTAACTGAGAAATTCTGGAGTAATGTCTATCAAAGAACACCGAGATCTGCCTGTGTACAAGAGAATCTGAAGGCTTGGTAGAGGAACATGAGCCTTCATTGACCAACACAGCCACCCCTTGTGAATGAATTAAGGGTATTAATCAAGGGTCCATGGTAATAGAAACTATGAACTCCGGAGTTCAAAAGTCAGGAGAATGTGATGCTCAGAAAATGGGAAGGGAAAAGTCAAGCAAGACTCTTATTGAGCAAAACTATCTTTTAACAGTGACCATGAATTTGAAATCGCAACAAAATTAAACTTTGGAGAATATTATGGTTTCGATCTAGAATGTCTTCCAGCAGTCCCATGTCCAGAGATAGAGCTTGTGGAAGAGGACTGTTCATGGAGGTGCTGTAGTCATCAGCAGAGTGATTCGCTGATGTGTTCACAGCTAACTGTGCTGCTCAGATATGGGGCCTGGTTTGAGGGGGGAGTCCCTGGAGGCATGCCTTTGGAGACTACCTCCCTCCCCAACTCTTCTTTCTGCTTCCTGGCTACCATGAGGTGGGCAGCTTTCCTCCGCCCAGACCCCCTACATTTTCCTGTCTCTAGCACCCACAGCACTTCTTCACTGGCTCGGCAGCCCTCAGCCTCGTCAGTTCATCTCCGGGAGACACTCATGAAACAAACTGACTGAGAGTTCTGTGCAGTGGGAGACAGGGCTGCTGTGCACAGGGGACAGAAGGCTGTCAGAGTCAGCATTTGGACAGTGTTGGTGTCCAGGGGAGCCACGAGAGATGCCCAACTTGGCAGAGCTGGAGGCAAGCTGAGAACATGGTCCCCAGCCTGACAGCCAAAGCCCGAGCTACAGGCTTGCTGGGGTTACACACGACCCCTGCCCCCCACCCCGTAATCACACTGGTGGCTTGCTGGGATCGATCAGCACAGATCCAGATTCTGTCTACACCACTTGTCTGCCAGTGACAGCAGAGGCACACCCTGAAGAGAACTTTTCTTTTTTCTTTTCTTCCTTACTTTCCTTTTTAAAAAATTTTTTACTCCTTATTCTTTTTACTAAGTGTATTATTCCTAGTTTTATTATTGTTTTGCTCTTCTAGTTTTTTTTTTCTTTTTTCTTTCCCTCCTTCACCAGTTTTTGAGAGCTTATTTAATCTTCTTTTGTCCTCCACCCTTGCTTCTAATGTCTTTCCTTTCTTCTGTTTCTTTCCCTAACCACTTTTTAAACTTTACTCTCAGAGGGTGAAATCACCAGATTGAGGGCATATTTCCTGTATACAATTTTCTAATTTGTTTTAGTTTTTTTATATAACTACAGATCTTGTTCATATGGTTAAAGGTGGTCAATTAAGAGTTCCCCAGTTTGTCATTTTCTACACCTGATGCTATTACTATTACTAACAGTACTACGTTAGCCAAGGTGACATACTTGTTCTAATGAGTTGTTCCTCCTCATGTTCCAAAACAGAGACTGCCTAAGGGTCTTAAACAGTATGATAGCCCAGTGCTAAGGACCCAACACCTAGGCAAAATAGGCAGCAACTTCTCACTCACAATTAAATGAAAGAAGCAGGATCTTGCAACAGGCTCAGAATCCAAAAGCCAGTGACCCATGAATGACAGCTCTGAGAAAGAGTCGTTTCTTAAGTGTTTTTGATACTAGAGCTATGTACCATAAGCATTTTATAAGCATCAAAATAGAAATTAAACCAAAAAAGAAAGAAAAAAAATGAGTAAATACAAAGCCAGGATGCAACCCCAGCCTTGCAGCTGACCAGGGCAAACCCATGGGACAATGAAGCAGAACAATTAAAAAACTGCCAACCTGGACTCGGGGGTAGTGACAACAGAGGTAGATGAATGAAGCTCTAGAAAAATAACAAACTAGATATGATTTCTTACATAACTAAAGAGATTTGTTTTGGTGAAGGAGGGAAAGAAAAAACTGGTGGAGGAGGGAAAGAAAAAGGAAAAATAAAACAAGAGCAAAACAATAACAAAACTAGGAACAATATTCACACTTACATACAAACTAGATATGATTTCTTACATAACTAAAGAGATGATGATCATAATGAAGAGCATGATTACTGAATCTATATTAGATAGAGATAAAAATAGAAGTGAGGAAAATGATGGAAAAATGTAAGTCCAACATAGGAAAGAAATGAAATCCATGAGACAGATATCCAGGAGATTAAAAATTCTATTGAAAGTATACAAGCAGAACACCCCAATATGAAGAAAAAATATTAAATTTACAGCCCAGGTATTCTACTAGCAGTCACGAAAAGAAAGATTATTTACAACAGCCAAGGACTGTGAAAAATCAATATAACAAACAGGTGCCTAAATTCTAAATCAATAGTATGTTAAACTCTGATATTTCTTCGTTGATTTTTTGTCGACTAACCTGTTTATTTGTGAGAATGCAGATAAGGACATCCCCTCAGTAGTGTTGATGCTCATCTCACTTTTATGTCCAGTACTGTTTGTTGTATTAATTTGTTTCATCGGCATTGTGCATACATATTTCTAATTTTTATCTCTTCATGTTGAATTGTTTCTTTAACAGTGTGTAGTAACCTTCCTTGTCGCTTATGATCAATTTTTGAAATCTCTTTGAATTCTATAGAGACTGACAAAGAATCGTTGGTAGATACAGTTGATGAAAGTATAATAAAGGACCCAGGGAAGACACAGTTAAAGAGTGTTCCTGGTAAGAACCAGAAATATTCAAGCCTAATATCTGTGTTGCGTGGAGAGAGAGAGAGAAAGAGAGAGAGGAAAAAGGAGAGAGAGAAAATGAGAGAAAGAAAGAGAGGTTCATGGGGTTAAGTATAGATCTAAGATATCAGCAGCACCCACACATTATTACTACTTAGGTGAAATTCTTCATTAACATCTGCCTGTACTTACAGTTAGCATATACTACCATGGAATAGTGGCTAAACTATTAATTTTAATATTCCTCTATTTAAAAAACAGTCCATAAATATTCAGTTCTATAATGATCTTGGAATGTCTCTAATTTTTTGTTTTGTTTTGTTTTCATTTGTGTATTTGTGTGTATGTGTGTGTGTGTGTGTGTATTGTACCAGCGATTGAACTCAGGACCTCATGCCTGCCAGGCAGGTGCTGAGCTACATCCTTGGCTCAGATTTTGGAATGTTTGATGGAAGCCTACTTACTTTGGGGCTCTGCCTTAGATGGAAGCACTTCATTGACTTTGAAAAAGCAGAAATACTAACTGATCAATGTGATGACAAGAGCACTATAGAAGTTATTTCATTGATTACCAATTCCCTATAGATAATTAAATTGGCATACAAATTTATAATGTCTTACCCACAATTAAGTCCTGTAGATATATAGTATTGCTAACA
The DNA here is from genome assembly GCA_004026965.1 of Petromus typicus. Taxonomy (NCBI): domain Eukaryota; kingdom Metazoa; phylum Chordata; class Mammalia; order Rodentia; family Petromuridae; genus Petromus; species Petromus typicus. The sequence continues at coordinate 22,545 of PVIR01009782.1, read as the reverse complement.
GATGATTACAGTATCATTTGTAGTTCCAGGGTAACAATATTAGACACAATTCTCTTTAATCCTGGAAAGTCTTATCATAATGAACTTTTATCTGAATTGATTCTGGCAGCGAAAATTTGGAATTTGTGATTCATACCTGTCTTAGTTACTTTTCTCATTATTGAAACAAAATGTGTGATGCCCACAAGTTAAAGGAGAACAGGTTATTATATCTCACAGTTTTTAGAGGTTTCAGTTTGTGTTTGGGTGGTTCTCAGACAAGAAGGTAGAGGAGAGATAGCCCATGGTAAGGGGGACAGAAAGCAGCCAGCAGTAAAAGCAAGCCCCTGCATAGTCCATCCAGGCGACACGCTTATTGATTAGTGCCACCTACACCCACAGGAGGGCTTTCCATTATCCACACCTAGAGCTATGCTAATTCCGTTCAGTGAACTGGTTTAGTGCCACACACCCTTAATCTCAGTATCATACACCTAGAGGAACAGCCTCTCCTACGAGCACATGAGGCTCTGGGGGATATCTAGACACAGTGATAAGAGCATCCTCAGAAAAGAGGTCCCAGACGTGTACCTTGCTTGTCCCTGCCTCCTGGTGAGGATAGAGCCAGAAAGAGGAGTCTGTGTTCCAGGAAAGTGAAGCCCCACTCAACACCAGACTTGCTAGCCCTCAGCCTGAAGATCTGTATTCTGATCTTCAGATACAAGCACCAAAATATGTGTTTCCACTAAAAGTCAGTGCAAGATTTCCCTAGCTTTGATTTTCAGTGCTGTAGTTATGTCAATATAGTCTCACTTTTATTACTGAAAAATAAGCCAAATAAGATACTGTATATTTGCTGAAACATAGTGAGAGAAGCTACAGTTGAAAAAGTGAAATTATTTGAACTGAGCATTCAGGTTTTTTGGTTTTTTTACACTAAGATATTTGATGGCTATGTAGACATTTTCTGTCTGTAATTTTCAGGGTATTTTTATTTAGGTGTCCTCATTTTCTGATTTAGAGTTACTAAAAAAGTGAGCTTTATCCTTGGCTCAGCTACATCCTTGACTCAGGTTGTTTTTATTGAATAATAAATATTCCTATTTAAACCAAATGAATTCAAAACAAAATTCTTATTAAGAACCATTGTGAGGTCGGGGATGTAGCTCGGTGACACGGGGCCTGCCTCACAAGCACGAAGTCTTGAGTTTGATCCCCTCCTCCAAAAAAGCCAACTATTTTTGTGTGATTGGGATATAATGAAAAATTTCTACATGAAATTTAAAGACTGGAAATGGACAAGAAGAAAACATTGAAAGAAAGGTTCAAATCAAATATACATATAAATATTCTTGTTCAAAATAAACTGGGATTTGGATAAAGGTGAAAAGTAAAGCCGTATGGAATGAGAAAAACAGCAAAAGGAAAACAAGAGAAAGTTATAAAATGATTTTCAGATTTTGGAGTAATAGGCAAGTGAAAACTCTATAAAATGTGGGAAGAAAAATTACAAATAAACAAAGACTAACATCTGCCATTTGAGGAGAATGTGTAAGTAGCCACAGTGTTATAGTGTGACTTTTCATTTTAATTTTTATTTTAGGTGTGAATTTACCTAAGAACAAGGATGTGTTCACACATCAAAACGATCTTAACAAGCTCCCTACACTAAGTAAAGTCCCAATAACATTCTCTTTGGAAAATCAAGGTAAAAAGAATAACTGTACATCTGTTTACTTAGATAAACTCAGAAAATATACAAAGTTTATCTTAACTCAGGATGTTATAATTCAGATATCTTAAACCACAAATCATATTTTTAGAAATAAAATATATTTCTTGTGGTTCTAGCAGTTAAGAAGCTGATGGTCAGGCCCAGGGAGGTAGCTCTGTGGTGGATGCCGCCTGCCTGGTAGGTGCGTCCTGAGTTCGATTCCTGATTCTGCAAACACACACACACACACACACACACACACACACACACACACACACAAGCTTCTATGTGATTATTTTCCAAAATTTCTTTTGTCCCCTCTGTATTTTATTTCGCACCAATTGGTGAATTCCCTACATACTCTTCTCATTTACCACCTGCACTGTTCCATGTTAATTATATTTTACAAAAAACACATATTTTATATATAAACTATTTGGGGAAAAGTTATCAAGTTAAATTTTTTTCTTTATTTTTGGTCTCTAAAATATACTTTTTATATCTTAGCAATACTATTAAAATATAGCTTGGGGCCGGGGATTTAGCTCAGTGGTTCCAGTGCCTTGCAAGCGCAAGGGCCCGGGTTTGACCCCCCCCCCCGTCACCACATACAATACTGAGTGTGCAGACTCACCCCAGCAGCAAGCAGTACCACATACCACAGTGCCGGGCGTGGTGGCTCACGCCTGTAATCCCAGCACTCAGGAGGCAGAGGCAGGAGGACTGCTGTGATGTGAGTTTGAGGCTGAACTCAATCAGGGCCAGCCTGAACCACAAAGTGAGACCCTGTCTCAAAAAAAAAAAAAAATTAAAATATAGCTTAGAATTTTATCTGCTGAAATTAGAGGTCATCAGGAATAGTGTTCTATGCTACCTATCTCTACAATTATATTCCACCTGTAATATCAAGATGTGTCAAAATAAGTTCACACAGTTTTGCCTGGATATTTTCATGAAAATAATATACAGTATATATAAATTTGATGGTACAAGTTCATCACCCTAACATGTTTCAAATGTTTTATTCTAAATTCTTACAGATTTTGCCTAGCTTTTATCATCTTATAAATGTGAATGGCTGTCACTATTGCTTCTAAAATAAAATTTTCAAAAGTAGTATTTTCTCTCTATAATCTTTAACTACAACTTCTCATTGAACTTCTCAGTCTTTTGCTTCAGGCTAATCTCTAGCCAATGAATAGAATATGAGGTTTATAATTCTCTGTTCAAATAGAAGTTTTCTATAATAATATATTATCTTTATAACAAATAGTGTTTTTAAAAATAAATTTAAAGACTATCTTTCTAAATGTATCCTTTTAAATGTACCCTACAGGCCAAATGCAGGAAAAATTATTTGCTCCAAATTAAGATGGGGTTTATAGCAAAACACAAAACAAAAAAAAAAAAAAAAAAAGAGAGAAAATGATGACAGGCGATATAGTAACTTTAGTGACAGACCAGTGTCCAGTCAGTAAGACATGGGAAGGAAAATTACACATCCAGAAATAAAGGCTAATAAAACAGACTGGGAGCACAGTATGTGAACAGTCAGAACATTTATGCAATTTTTTTAAAATTTTATTTTAGGTGTGAGTTTACTTAAAAATAAAGATATATCCATAAAACATCAAGAAGATGCAACTACTAAGCAAGCCACATCAAAGAAATTTTCAGCAAAAGTAGTCAATTTACTGCCCTTTGCCAACAAAGGTAAAAGAATATAAAGATAAAAAATAAGCATCGAAATACCTAAAATACTTCTGTTTTCATTTATTAGTAGTACATATCTGTAGAATTTAATGATCATATTCCTCCTGGGGAGTTGGTAGATGTACATATCGTAATTATTTGTTAACCCCTCCCTTCCTACTACCCCCCTTCCTCCCTCTCTTAATCTCTTCCCCACTCAAGAAAGCTCTTTCCCTACTATCCATTGTGTTTTATATTGCTCTTTATTATTTATTTATTTATATTTTCAGATAAGAGAAGCCATGTGATATTTATGCTCATGGGACTGATTTATTTTACTTAACCTCATGGTCTCAAGATGCTTCCATTTTCCTACAAATCGTTTTAGTGTGTCCTTATTTATGGCCGAATGGCAATCCATTGTGTATAGTACCATATCCTCTTTATCCGTTTATTAGCTGATGGACACTTCAGTTATTCCATTTCTTGTCTACAGTCAGTAAATATAAGAGATGTCTGTTGAACATATTAATTCACTTCCTTTGGATGTACTCAGTAGCAAGATGGATGAATAGATTTAGTAGAGTTTATTTTTATTTTGTAATATGAGGGGTTGAACCAAGGGACTAGTGTATATTAGGAAAAAAGTACACACATGAGCTACACTTCCACCACTTATTTTTAATTTTTTGCAGAGCTCTTATCCTGTTTTTCATAATGCCTAATTGAAATTCCTGCCAACAGTGTATAGGAGTGCCCTTTTTGCTCTACCTTCACCAGTGTTTGTCATCTTTTTTTTTGAGGCAGGGTCTTGCTTTGTGGTTCAGGCTGGCCCTGAGCTCAGCCTCAAACTCACATCACAGCAATCCTCTTGCCTCTGCCTCCCAAGTGCTGGGATTACAGGCATGAGCCACCACGCCCGGCACTGTGGTATGTGGTACTGGTTGCTGCTGGGGTGAGTCTCCACGCCCACTAATGTATGTGGTTACCGGGGATCGAACCCGGGTCCTTGCGCTTGCAAGACAGGCACCGGAACCACTGAGCTATATCCCCGGGCCCGTGTTTATCATCTTACTTCACTGTGGCATTGACTGACATCTCCCTGATAATTAGTGACTTTCAGCATTTTTTTGTGTACCCACTGACTGTATTTTCTTAAGAAATATCCAATTCAGTTATTACATATTTTTACTGGGTTATGTTTTGCTGTTGAGCTTGCTGAGTTCTTTCTATACTGTAGATACTGTTTAAGATGTTTGTGGAACATGAAGGTCACATTTGTCATGAGAGCTTTGTATGTGTACCTGACAGTCTTAATTCTTTTGAGGAAGTAAAGAGAAAAATTGAAAGTAAAGAGAAGAAAAAGAACTGCTAGGTTTCCAGGAAGGGTCCCAGATGGGGTGGTTGTAATTTTTATTTTTAATTCCCCTTCCACTCCTTTCCTTTCAACCTTTTTCTTTTTCCCCTCCCCATTTACAGAAGTTCTACTTCTTCTAATTTCCCTTTGATTATTTTATGCTTAAATCTCTTTTGCCTCCCTTCCTTCTCTTCTCCCACCTCTTTTTTCCTTTCTCATTTGAACAAGTTTTTCCTACTTCCTAACATCTAACCTCCATTTTGCTCCTTATTTATACTGTAGGTTTTTCACACAAGAGAAGTAATGCAATATTTAAACTTGTGTGTCGGATTTATCTCACTTAAAATTATGGTCTCTTGGTGCACATGTTTACTAAAAATCCCTCAAATTTAACCTGATGTATGGCAGCACAGTACCCACTGTATACAAAACACATCTTAGAAACAAAATCTCTCCAAATCCTTCTGTTTGTGAGTCAAATTGTTCACAAACAACACCATTTGTGAGCCAAGCAAAGTACCACTGTATTGCTTCTGCCTATCCAGGAACAGGAAATATCTTTTCATTTTCTGATACCTTCTTCAATTTCCTCTTTCAGGGTACTGTAGTTTACATTGTAGAAGTCTTTCATTGCCGTGGTTAGGTTAATTTCTAAGTAAGTCATTTTTCTTGATGCTAATGTATACATGATGACCTTCTTTGTCTCTTCAGATCACAGCAATACTGGCTTGAAGCCCACCTTATCTGACATTAGAAAGGCCACTCCTGCTTTTTTCTGGGATCCTGCTGCACAGAGGATTGTTTTCTATCCTTTAGCTTTTAGTGCATGGATTTCATTGGGAGTTAAATGTGTTTCTTGTATGGAGCACATTGTTAGACCTTGATTCTTGATCCATTCTTCTGAGCTTTTTCTTTTGATTGGTAAATTGAGACCATTCGCATTGATGATTGTAACTGATAGGTGTTGGTTTATTCTTCTCATTGTTATTTTCCTGCTGTTGGTTTCCTTTGTTTTCATCCTACTTAATTATCTTTCAAAACTGATGGAGATTTGAGATTTTCCATGACAAACAACACCTAAAGAAATTCATGACCACCAAACCAAAAAAATTCTCAAGGAAATCCTGCAAAGAAAAAGTGAAAATGAAAGTGCCAAAAGCCCAACAACAAATCCACTAGGCAAGGCAAGAAATTAAGTAGGATTTCTTCATTGATTCCATTACTCTTTGTATCATCTAGCAGCTGCTTTATTTTTTGTGGTCTCTTGCTATTTCTTTTTCTTTTTTATTTTTTTAGGTTTTTTGAGACAGGGTCTCGCTTTGTGGTTCAGGCTGGCCCTGAGCTGAGCCTCAAACTCACATCACAGCAATCCTCCAGCCTCTGCCTCCTGAGTCTGGGATTACAGGCGTGAGCCACCACGCCCGGCACTGTGGTATGTGGTGCTGGTTGCTGCTGGGCGTGAGTTTCCACGCCCAGTATGATGTGTGGTTACCGGGATCGAACCCGGGTCCTTGCACTTGCAAGACAGGCACCGGAATCACTGAGCTAAATCCCTGGCCCAGTCTCTTGCTATTTCTAAGGTATCTTTTATTAGTTGACCATAAACCACAGCCTTCTCTTGTAGGTTTAATACTCTGTGCTACATTGACCAGTCCTGTCGTCTGTACTTTTACTAAAGTTTTTACTCTCCTGCATTTCTGCTTGAGACTATTTTATGGACACCAGTTCTTTTCTATGTTAGGCTTTCACAGTTTCCATGTCTTTCTTTAGCCCCTAGTTTTTCTGTTAGTATCTTCTCCAGACTCATTAATCATTTGCTTTATTAGGATCATTAACTAATTATTTCTGCTTTGAATGCACCAAGCATCTTACTGATTTGTTTTGTTACTTCCACTGCCAGCACTGGAGATGGCTCAACCATGCGGCTTTCGATTTCTTTTTCCTTGATGCCATTGCATTTGTTGTAAGAGACCTGTGAACCTTGGGGAGAAATTTTCTTCCTTGATTTCTAATTTTCTGGTATTTTCTTTTCTTTTCTTTTTTTTTTTTTTTAATTTGTTTTCTGTGCTGAAGCTTACAAATTGCTTACATTGGGGAGCTTTATTGTTAATCTAATCACTTTTTTTTTTTCAGAGATCCCTCTAAGCATAGCTAGCTAATGGCTTTTGGGTCTCTCCCAGCATCTAACTGGCTCCATTTATTAGGGGAGAAAGGTTGCAGCCTATTTGGCCCAATCCCGAGGTCTCTGTAATGGACTGTGGTATTGTTTATTACTCCCAGACAATCTAAAAATTAACATATAGTGAAAACCAATTGATAGCAACAAGTATATCACCTTGGATCAGCAGCAACAATAGGATCAAATATAAACTATACATAATGAGAAAATACAATAACTCTGTATCACCTTTAACCATAGTAATGAGAGATATACTTGTAGTACAAATTCTAAGACAAACCAAAAGTTGATAAACAATAAATAACCACACTATAGAACAATGTTACCTCCATTCTCAATACAACAGTGTTCAATTGTAGTAAAAAATAGTTAACTATCTATTATAGACTCATAAGGGTAAGTGATTATGCCAATAAGGATAAGGTGCAGGCATAGCAGCATGAAGAAACAAAAAGAAAAATACAGATTTTGAAAAGTTAAGCAATGGGAGATGATAAGAAGGTGGTGAATATACATATGTAGGTCTTCTTGAAGACATGTTTTAATTTCTCTTGGGTAGATCCCTGAGCAGATTTGCTTGGTTGTTTGTATAGTAAACTTCTTTTTAAGTATAGGAAATGATGGTGTACCAACTGGCTGTCAGTTTACATTCCCAACAGCTAGACATAAAGGTCTTATTTCTCCAAATTTTTATCAATATTTACTATTACCTTTATTTTTGACGAAAATTGCTGAGTGTGAAATGTCATTTCACTGTGCCGTTAATTTGCATTTCCCAAATGGCAAATACTGTTAATCAGCATTTCATGTTTTTGTTAGCCTTTAAGCATTTCTTTGATGAATATATAAAACTTTTGCCCATTTTAAAATTGTGTCTTTTGAGTATTGTGAGAGTTCTCTGTACAAGAAGATATATGCGATGACCAAAAGTCATGGTGACTTTTAAAAAAGAAGTTAACATATTACGGTAAAAGATGCATTGCTAAGAACAGTAGGATATGAGGGGAAGTGTTTTTAATATTTTGAGGGACTGCAATGGCATGTGTCTTTTATTGCAGAAAAAATTTTATTTTATTCATCTATTTATTTTGCAATTTGGGAGATCGAACTCTGGCCCTAGATGAGGTAGGGCCAGCTAGATGAGGGTACCACTTCAGCTAATTCCCCAGAAAGAATTTTTTTTTGGGGGGGGGGAGATAGGGTCTCGCTTTGTAGTTCACGCTGGCCCTGAACTCAGCCTCAAACTCATCACAGCAATCCTCCTGCCTCTGCCTCTGCCTCTGCCTCCCAAGTGCTGGGATTACAGGTGTGAGCAACCACGCCCGGCAGTGTGGTATGTGGTGCTGATTGCTGTATTGTATGTGTTTACTGGGGAATTGAACCTGTGCCCTTGCACTTGCAAGACAGGCGCCAGAACCACTAAGCTAAATCCCCGGCCCAATTATTGCTTCCTTTTTGTTTTGTTTTGTTGTATGTGGTTACCGGGGATCAAACCTGGGCCCTCGGCCTTGCAAGGCAAGCACCTGAACCACTGAGCTAAATTCCCAGTTCCCCAGAAAGAATTTTAAATTCAAATTCTCACTGCATGTTTTGATCACCCTTCTTCTCTTCTGGATATAGTTCCGTTATTTGAGTAAATGACTTATAAATACTTTGTTTTAATCTCTAGATTGTCCTCTTTTTTTTGTGCTGGGAATCAAACTCAAAACCTTGTGCTTGTGAGGCAGACACTGGAACCACTGAGCTAAGTCCCCAGCTGTAGATTATCTTTCTTAATGGTAATCAAATGTTTTGGATTTTTATGAAGTTGGGTGTTACTCTATGGATCATGCTTTTAAGGGTATATCTATATATTTACCAAATCCCAGATTATACAAATAGGATAATGTAACTATTATATTTAGTTTGCTGGTTAATTTTGAATTAATTTCAGGTACAGTCAGATTTCTTTCTCTCTTATTTTTTTCCCCCAATGGTTTCCCAGTTATTCCAGCACCATTTGTGAAGAGAATGTGGTTTCTATTAAATTATATTGGCAATTTAGTTGAAAAGCAATTGACCATAAGTACAAGGTTTTACTATTGGACTCTCAGTTGTTTCTGTACATATTTGTCTGTAGTTATGCCATTACAGAACCATCTTGATAACTGCGATGTTATAGAAATTTTGAAATCGGGAAGTGAATGCCATGGAGCATCACTCATCTCTTGCACATGGTTTTGGATATTCTAAATCTTTTGAATTTCCACGCAATTTTAATGTCAGATTGTTAATTTCTGAACCCTCAAAGAGCCCTCAGTGATATATTAAGAAGGATTACACAAAATAACTATATCAATTTAAGAACTGTCATTATAAAAAGAAGAGTGCTGTAATGGTTGAACACTGAATTTAATGATGTATTTAATTTTCCTCAGCAATGTTACTTTCATTGTACAAGCATTTCCTACTTTTTGTTATCTTACTCCTTTTTTAAAAATACTTTCTACAAATGAAATTTATAAAAATTTAGCTTTGGATCACTCAGTGCCTATTAATAGGACTATAACTATTGTTGTACATGACCAGCAATGTAACTTTATGAAGCTTATTTTAAATCAGTTAATAGAAAAAAGAGTAAAAAACATTTATTGTCTGGTCTGTTAACCAATGCAATTACCATTAAAATACTGTATATTTCTTTTATAGATTTTGGTTATCATCTGGTATTGTTTCAACTTATAATATTTACTTTACAATTTCATGCAGGAGGATCTTGTAACAGAATAAGAAAATTTTTCAGTTTTTGTCTATCTGGGAATTTTTTTCATATTTATTTTTGAAGGATAATTTTGCTGAGTATAAAATTCTTAGTTAGTTACTTTGAATAGATCACCTCATTGTCTTCTGCCTTCATTGTTCCCCTTTGATTTTCTTTTTTCTTTTCTCTTTTTTTCCTGTGTGGAGGAACAAATCCAGGGCCTCCTACATACTTGGCAAGGATGCTACCACCAAACTCAATCCTCAGCCCTATTTGCTGTTGTTTCTGATGAGAATTCAGATGCTAATATTTTAACAACCTAACCAAGAGAAATTTACATACTGTACATTTTACTTGTTTAAAATGTAAAAATTAATCCTTTTCAGTATACTTATACAGAATTATGGACCTGTCCCCATAATCAAATTGAAAACACCTTCATTACATGAAGAGACTTCTGACCTTCTTGGCATTGTCCTCTAATTTCCTTATACCCCAGGCCCTAGGCAGGGACTGATCTACTTTTGGTCTCTGTAATAATTGTTTCTATGCACATTAATATAGACATGAGAACTTGCACATTTTGAAGCCTTTGTTACTGGCCTCTTGTACTTAGCTCTGTCTCTGAATTTATCCATCTAAATGTCTATCTTTGTTTTCAAATGATCTAAAAAAATCACTTGTGATTAATTTCATTTATTGGTAACTAACTTCTTATCTATTAGCGAACATACATGCTCCATTAAATAGCTGACCTATTTTCTAATTATTTCTTTTAGAGGAAAATGCTGAAGACTCTTTGCCCTTGGTGACTGAACTTCCAAAAGGAATTTATAAAACACCCAGAAGGATTTCAAGATCTAAATTCTTCCTGTTCCCTTCACTGAATAAACTGCCATCAGGTAATTTTTAACGTTTTTATTTCCAATGTGATTTTGTTTTAAATAAAGCTTTCATGAGATAGAAATAATGAAACTTTAGTCATGTAATAGTTTATCAGTTGATGCCAATTGTATTACTGTCCCCAACATGATACAGCTGCTGTTATAAATTGGCTTTCTTGAGATCCCAGTATCTAGACTGTGTCGGGATCATTAACAATTGCTGGAGAAGTGGGTCCTGGGCCAAGGGTGCTGCCTCCCATCTCGAGCAGAGAGACAGCTGAATCCTGGGACACAGGCAAAGGCCGGCAGTTAACAGGCCCACAGGGCGCCCCTGAAAAGCAGGCAGCAACTGAAGCGGACTCCATGCTGGAGACGGAACTCCCGCTGACACCCGCCCGCTGAACACCACGCGAACAAAAGGGCGGAGGAGTTCTACACAGCAATGGAAGATAAGATACATCTGCTGCTTCTGAAAACCAAGGGCAGGCAACGATAATGGAATCCATTTCTTCCCCAGTAAGCTAAAAGAAAAACCTGTCAGAAAAGTGTATGCAATGGCTGAGGAGAGTTTTAAAAATAAGCAAAATCTTCGCCTCACTATGTTCCAAAAAAGTTGACAACAAAGACTAGAAATGTGAAAGGTATCATTTGTGTTGAAACGTAGACGAATGTAATTAATTTGGGATTCACCTGTGGCTTAGTATCACCTACAATGCTGCTTTCCATCGACGCAGCTCCTCATTCCAGCTGTAAATTTGGCTTCCTTTTCCAAGAAAGGGCCTTTTCCTGATGCAGGGTACTAACTATAACAGTAATATTGCCTTTAAAAAAAAAAAAATCAAGGAGGAGGGCCGGGGATTTAGCTCAGTGGTTCCGGCGCCTGTCTTGCAAGTACAAGGGCCCAGGTTCGATCCCCAGTAACCACATACCATACTGGGCATGGAGACTCACGCCCAGCGGCAACCAGTACCACATACCACAGTGCCGGGCGTGGTGGCTCACGCCTGTAATCCCAGCACTCGGGAGGCAGAGGCGGGAGGATTGCTGTGATGTGAGTTTGAGGCTGAGCTCAGGGCCAGCCTGAACTACAAAGTGAGATCCTGTCTCAAAAAAAAAAAAAATTTTAAAAAAATCAAGGAGGAGAAGTAAAATATGGCCTGGATAATCTCCCTACCTTTATACTTATTACAAACGCGAATAGTTTTCTTCAGTGGACTGAATGGAAATGATAGTGGCATTTCTATTTTTAAATGTTTCTGTTAAAGCCTCAAGCCTTTGCATCTAGAAGAGAATGAGGTTGGAGGAGAGGAGGTTTCGAGCGCCTTGTGTTTGTGGTGCCCTTTGTTTCTGTTTTTATTATGACACTGTAACGAGTAGTGCAGTTCACCGAAGTACAACGTGGCTTGCGGCTCACGGATAGAGTTTGGATGCGCGTCTGAAAGCAACTGATGTGTTAGAGCCTCTGCACAGTCACGTGTCGCTGCCAGCGTCCGCTGTATCAGCCGCCGCCCCACCTGGGATCGCCAGCTCTCGGTCTCCTCAGCAGCGCTCACCCTGGATTCTCTGTGCAGTTCCCCGCGGGGCGTGGCCACTGCGGCGACAAGAGCGAGCTCCTAGCCAGAGGGGCGGCGCAGAGGCCTGCTCTCCAGTGCTCTCCTCTCCCAAGCAGCTGGCTTCCGGTCGGGCTGGGGACCCTTTCTCTAAAGGACGCATATTTTGCTTTCCATCTCATTATTTTTTACTCTAAACACATCGCCTACTCTCATGGTGCAGCTTATAAATATCAACCAGGGACAGATCAGAGAGAAAATATTTATGTTGCTGAAGCTGTTTTATCTAAATTACTAAAAAATGTTATAAGGAAATTATGCTTTACAAGTAAGTTAAGATTTATTTTAACTTTTTAAAACTTACCACTGGATAATTTCTAACGTAGTATAATACTATTCTCACTTTTTTTAGGAAAGCCTAAAGCCATAAGCTTAAACCAGGAATCTACTAAACTTCCTAATGCTCTGCCTACTGTGACCTTTACTACCAAAAAACCCATTTCTAAAGGTAAAAAAAAAAAAAAAAAAACCCACTACAATACAGATTTGTGAACTATTTGATGCTATTTATCAATACAATACAGATTTATGAACTATTTGATGCTGTTTATCAATTTTCTCAAATGCACAGCCCTTCACCAAACAACCAGTATTTTAAACAGGGCCCATATGTATGAAATGTTTTGGTGATCCCATATAATGACGTGCATGAAACTTCTGTCTGAACTACAGAAGTAACTTGGAAGTGTAATTATATGATCACAAGAGAATTATGAAAAGTGAGAAATTCGGGCAAGGGGTTTAGCTCAGTGGTTCCAGTGCCTGCCTTGCAAGCACAAGGGCCCAGCTTCATCCCCTGTAACCACTTACTACAATGGCAGGTGTGGAGACTCACGCCCAGCAGCAATCAGTACCACGTACCACAGCGCAGGGCGTGGTGGCTCAAGCCTGTAATCCCAGCACTTGAGAGGCAGAAGCAGCAGGATTGCTGTGATCTCGAGGCTGGCCCGGGCTACATAGTGAGCTCAAGGCCAGCCTGAACTACAAAGTGAGACTCTGTCTGAAAAATAAAAAGTGAGAAATTCAACCTTGGTACATGTTATCTAATCCATACCCCATATTCAAATTGCAGTTCTCATAATAAGATAATGTAAAACGGCCAAACTATCCAAAGAACTATTTCTAAAAAGCAGATATAAAAGCAGATATACAAATGACCCAACAGATCTATGAAAAGTGGTCAACATTACTAGTCATTGCGGAAGTAAACATCAAAACCGCAGTGAGATACCATTTCATTCCAGGCGGAATACAAAAGATAACAAGTGCTGGCAAGGAGGCAGAGAAAGGAGAACCTCGCACTCTAGTGGCAGAAGTGTGTGTCAGTATAACCATTGTGGAAATAATAGGGAGGGTTCCTGGAAAATGTTCCAGACGTTACTCTAACCAAATGACATTTTCCTCAAGCAGATTATATATTTTAAGCTCTAAAACCTTACATATGTGAACATCAAATTGTTTTCCCTTAAAACAGCATCATGGCTGGATTTATAATTGTGGTCTCCCACTTCTAGTATATGGTGTCATTCCATCACCTCCACGTCTCCGGTGCTGCACCTATAAAGAGCAATACTATTTGACTTTCTTTTTTTTTTTTTTCTTTTTACTATTTGACTTTCTTAATATGGTACTTTCTCTCTCTTGAAAGGCTCTTAAAATTTTTCCTTTTATCCCTTGATCTCAGGAATTTTGGTGCATATGTTCTGTATAAATCTTGTGTGGGTCTTATTTAAACTTTTTCAATCTATAGACTCCAGCTTTAAAACTTTCTCCCGCGCTGTACAGCTGTTGCTTCTCTTCTTTTTGCTCTCTGTTCTGAAGTCATGTTCAGATGTCAACCCCTCTGGAGAGACGTGACCTCTCCATCTCCCATCTTTCCCTGCATTATTCCCACTTCTTTGTTTCTAGACTGATTTAAAAGGTTTAGTCATTTGATCTTCCATATTACTGAATTCTCAAAACCGAATTCCTCTTTCTGAGCTTGATCACTGTTTGCTGATACACAGGAAGATAAATCGTGCATACAGGTAAACAGCTGTGTGAATTTTCTAAAACTGAACAACTGTCCATATCGAGAAACAGAAACGTACCCACTCCCAATCCAGCCTACCTTTGCACCTGTGCAGTCCTAGTCACAAGGCTCACTGCTTCGACAATTCATAACAGCTCACATTACTTTTTTTTTTTTTTTTTAAGGTTTTTCGAGACATGGTCTTGCTTTGTGGTTCAGGCTGGCCCTGAGCTCAGCCTCAAACTCACAGCACAGCAATCCTCCTGCCTCTGCCTCCCAAGTGCTGGGATTACAGGCGTGAGCCACCACGCCCAGCACTGTGGTATGTGGTACTGGTTGCTGCTGAGTGTGAGTCTCCACACCCAGGATGGTATGTGGTTTCTGGGGGATCGAACCCGGGTCCTTGTGCTTGCAAGACAGGCACCGGAACCACTGAGCTAACTCCCCGGCCACATTACTTTTGCTTACTTTATGCTCCATAGAGATGGATTATATAGTTTATACTTTTGTCTTTGAATATTATTTTAAAATTTATTGAGGTATAGCTAATTTATAAATGTCACTAATTTTAAGTGTAAAGTTCAATAACTTCATCTATATGGAGTTGCACAGCATCACTAGATTGTTCTAAAATACTTTTGTCACTTCAGCAGAATCCTGCAACCCTTGATGACCATTTGCTGTTAATACTTGTTTGTATGCTCAGGCCCAGGAAACCACTAATCTACTTTCTGTTTATATAAAGTTTCTCCTTTTTGTATTTTAACATTTCATATAAATATCTGGCTTAAATGTCTTTGAAGACATTTGATTCTGTTCATTTCCTCTGTTCTCATTTCATTGATTTTTTCTCTTATTTTTGCTGTCTTTTTTCTGCTTCCTTTGGAATTAATTTGCTCTTCTTTTCCATTGGAAATTTAATTACCAGTTTTAGATGTTTTTTCTTTTCTAATTCATTCAGGCAATGCTATAAATTTCCCTCTGAACACTGCTTAGGTTGTACTCTACTTACTTCCATTTCATTTAACTTTTTTTTTTTTTTAAGATTTGAGTTTTGACTGATGTATTGCTTTAAAATATATTATTTAGGGCCATGGATTTAGCTCAGTGGTTCTGGTGCCTAAGTGCAAGAGCCTGGGTTTGATCAGGATAAACACATACAGCAATTCTGGGTATGGAGACTCATATCCACCAACAATCAGTACCACATATCAATCACAGTGCCGGGTGTGGTGGGTCATGACTGTAATCCCAGCACTTGGGAGGCAGAGGCAGGAGGATGGATTGCTGTGAGTGCAAGGCTAAACTCAGGGCCAGCCTGAACTACAAAGGGAGACCCTGTCTCAAAAAAAAAAAAAAAAGTACTATTTAATCTCCAGGAATACTGAAATTTTCAAGCTGTCTTTCTATGACTTCTAGTTAAATTCCACTGTGGTCTCAGAGTCAGTGATATATAATTTCTGTTCTTTTAACTCAGTCTGTTTGCTCAATAAAGATTAAGAAAATCAAGTATTTTATTTCACTTTGATTAATTTCTTCCCTGATGCTCTTCCTTTCTTTACGTAGATCTCACTCATTTTCACTTTTCTTTAAACAATTTCTTTCAATATTTTTGCAAGACAAGTCTATCGGCCAAAAAAACACAAAAACCCTCAAATTTTGTCTTAACAAAGTTTTTCTCTTCATGTTTGAATAATAATATAACAGAACATAGTATTCCACATTGGTGGGCGTTTTCTATTTTTGCAATATATATTTTATTATTGCTATTAATTTAGTATTACCTGTTAATTTATGTGTTTCCGCATGGTATTTTTATACATGTATAACATTTTGATTATATCCACCTCCAATTACCTATCTTTACACCCCTGTCCTTTCTTATTCCCCTTTTCTGATGATGGCTCCTTTCTAGTTTCATACCTGTTTTTCCTGTTGTTGATTTATTATTTTTAGGTTCCAAATATTAGGGAAACATGCAATATTTATCTTTCTAAATCTGGTATATTCTCTTAATATTTATAATATTTTGAATTCCTTGTTTGTGTGATTTTGAGAAGGCTGTCATTTTCGTTGTTGGTTTGGTTTGGTTTTATTTCGGTACTGGGGATTGAACTCAGGACCTCTTATTTGCCAGGCAGGAAGCAGCGCCACTGAGCTACATCCCTGGCCCATGGCCACTGTATTTTTATCTTTGTTCCTGTACAGTTAAGGTGTCTTTTATTATCGAGTCTCTCAGTATTTTATTTCCTTCAGTTGGAATATGATGATAGAGCTACTTGTAGGCATTTATAATATTCATCATGCTTGTTGTTCTTTGGACTTCCTAGATCCATAGTTTAGTGATTATATTGTTTTGTTTTGTTTTTTTTAAACAGGGTCTTGCTATATAGTTCAGGATGACCCCGAACCCACCACGTAGTCTAGGCTGGCCTGAAACTCACAGCAGTCCTCCTGCCTCAGCCTTCTGAGTGCTGGGATTAGAGCCTTGCAACATCCCACCTGACTTTTTACATTAATTTTAACAAATTCTCAATCAAATCACTGCTTTAAATGACTCTGTGTCTTTCTTTCTCTCTTTGTTTTCCATTGTTTACTTTTATTCTTTTTGTGGTTAACCCACAGTTCTTGGATATTGTGTTCTGCTTTATTTTTTCTGTTCTTCCCCTCTCTGTCTTTTTTCTCGGAGCTGCTCCATTTCGGAAGTGTCCGTTCACATGTCCTCAAGCTGAGATTCTTTCTTCAGCTACATCTGGACTATAACTGCTGTTTTGGAATCCTTCCATACCATGGGTTTGATATCCAGAACTTGTTTTTCATTGTTTCTTAGAACTCCCGTGTCTGCCTCTACTGC
Organism: Petromus typicus; assembly: GCA_004026965.1. Lineage (NCBI taxonomy): Eukaryota > Metazoa > Chordata > Mammalia > Rodentia > Petromuridae > Petromus > Petromus typicus. The sequence goes on along the minus strand of PVIR01009782.1, from coordinate 5,525 downwards.
CCATCTGCTTCTGTGTAATGCCTGTTGTATGCATTAGACCCTTCATGTATTTGTCACTTTAAATTCTTAATCTGATTAATTCTAACATTTCCGCTTATCTGAGTGGTCACAATGCAACCCCCGTGTCTTTAGACTGCATTTTTTTTTTTTTTTTTTTTTAGGTTTTTTGAGACAGGGTCTCACTTTGTAGTTCAGGCTGGCCCTGAGCTCAGCCTCAAACTCATCACAGCAATCCTCCTGCCTCTGCCTCCTGAGTGCTGGGATTACAGGCGTGAGCCACCACGCCCGGCACTGTGGTATGTGGTACTGGTTGCTGCTGGGCGTGAGTCTCCACACCCAGTATAGG
>PVIR01009781.1:0-52055 GCA_004026965.1 Petromus typicus | reverse complement strand
CTTGCAAGACAGATGCTGGAACCACTGAGCTAAATCCCTGGCCTGAGCTTTGCCTCTCACTCTTGCAGCATCCTAGGCACCTTCCAGACAGTAAACTGCAGCATTGTTAGGGTCAATCCTTTATTTCCTGTCATTCAAGTGTCACTGACAGTCATTGTCTTCTACACAATGTCATTAAAACCATATATATTTTTCATATATGTCCTTTCAGCCTTGAGAGTAATTCTAGGCTTTGTTACTCCACCTCAGATGAAAATAAAATTGAACTTTTTAAAAGCATGAAATAGTTTTAAAAATCTCCTCTTTAAGTTATGAATAGCTGAATACACATAAAACAAACTTTTGTTAGTATTTATCAAGTTACTTCTCTAAACTCAAGTATCCCGAATAATAACTCTATCCTAGCTACAATATCCGAATTGCCCCAGAACCAATGGATGTCCATAATTCATCACTGTGATCCTATTTTTACATCATGGCTGTTGTATTAAGCTTTTTTATAGTATACTCTTTCTTCATGTTCAAAGTTCCACTCTTCTATCTCTAAGCATATTAAAGAACGTGGTATCAAACTGGGCCACAGGTGTGTTTCATGTCTAAAACCTGTAAACTATCTAACACTGATTCTAAAAGAGTCAGGGAGCAGGCTGGAAGTGAGGACTTGACAGAATGTGATCCGAGACAGAACAGAGCAACCGTGTTGTTGAGGTTTTTGTAAATTGTTAGCTAGGAGCAAAGTGCTGGACAAAGAACAGAAAAATGTGATGTGAAAACTGCTCAGTGAACAAAAAACACTAAGCTTCTGATTCATAGCCTTGTGAGTGGGAGGTTGCAGGGAGAAGTTCTACTTTCTTTAACACACACTGTGGTGAGGGTCTGTGCTTAAAGACTTTGGAATATGACACATCAGTGCAAACAGGAAATGGACCAGGCTGAAAAATTAAGATGGTCAAAGTAATTTGCCTGCACTTATTCACATGGCACAGAGAAAAAATTCTCCTTTGACGGAGGTAGCATCACCTATTTTTCAGATAGCTTTATAAGCATATTATCAGATATGTAATAATTTATCATTCAGTATAAAAAAATCTAAACTAAAAATGGTGAGAAATAAAAGGTCATGCTAGAGACATATTTACATATTATGGAGATTACAGTTACTTGATAAATTCTTTAAAAGAATTTTAGTATTATAATCACTGAATTAGAGGAAAAGGTGAAATTATATCAAGTATATTAACCTAATAAAGAGCAAAATAATTTATAGATATGAATTATTTGATAAAAATGAGTGATGTGTTTCATTAGATTGGTTCAAAATATGAGTAGTGAATATGACAGTTAAGGCACACAGAGAAATAGGCAAAACAATACAGAAACTGTAAGAGTCATATAGAATAGAGATTTATTCATTAATATATAAATGTCATCCATCAAAATCATATTTATAAATGTTACATGCATATATGTGATATATACATAAATATATAAATGTTATACATTAAAAGAAGAGAGTTTCCAAAAGACAGAGTGGCATACAATAAAATGACAAGAGACAAAAGCTTTAAATACAACTATCAAATCTAAAAACATAAAAATCACTAAATATTGTAATAATACCCCTGATAAATAAAGTAAAAGAGAAAAACATTAGTATAGAATAAGTTAGAAGTAGAACCTTCTTTAATTAGGCAAAAGCAATAGAGGAAACAGATGTCTCACAAATTGATTAAAATCTAAGGAAAATACTACTATACCTTTAAAGTAGCAATAAGAAATAAATTATTATATATAATTAGTAGTCAATTAAAAGATCTTTGAAATACAGAGATAAAATAAAGGAAATTTTTGAAAATGAACAAAAGCATACAGAAAAAAAAGGTCATAAACATTTTTCTTAAAATGAAACTTGCAGCAAGAGTAATAGTGATACAAATAGGAACTTAAAAACATAAAATGGAAGGCAAATCAAAAAGAAAATGTAAGTATATATTAAATATATATTAAATATATAAATAGATATAAGACATACATATTAATATGGAATTTTGATCTAATATTAAGAAATTAATTGTGATATTTAAACTAAGTGAGAAAGTTGAATTCATACTGATGATAGCACTATAACCATTAAAAGAGAAAATTGGATACAATGTTAGATTCTATTATCTAGAAATTCCAAAAGTACAAATACAAGGCAGGCTTTCTTATAAGATAAAGCTGTGCTTTTATCATTAATAGCTAAATCAATAGTAAAGATAAAAAGGAAAATTTGGAATTGATTAATTTAAAAAGGCACAGCATGTGTAAAGGGAAATGCATTTTGTTTTGATAAATAGAAAATGAATATAGGAATTTTAACCAAATTATATCAGTCCTTACATTAAGCTACATATGGAAATATAAAACACAGTTTTTAAGAAATGACAGAAAAGTAATATATGCTACATACATAACCTATTGTGTATAATCGCCAGAAACCTTGAAAATAAAAAGGATTAAGAAAAGACATACCCCAACATGAATCACTGCTCCAAAGAAATAAGTCCTTCTTAGAGATTTCATGTGATTTTTATTTCTCTCATCACAGCTCCTCTCTATAAAAATATCTACTTTAACGTGATTGCATACTGATCTTCTACTCTGCATAAAGAATACAACATTGTGTGCTCAATTAATATTTGTAAACCTTACTTTATTATTTTTCCAATGGTTCAATCTCCACTTTTACCTCAAAATGTTATTCTACTATAACCATTACTTTGATGCATTTCTCTTCTTCTTATCTACAAACCAGGTCTTACTCATATTCCAAATGGAAACTCTGTGTTCTTTCATTGTACATTCGTGGTTAGATTCTTCGAATACTGTATGCAATTAACCTTGTTTCCCCTTATATCTGAGAGCATAGGTAAGAATACCTGATGTTCCTATGGCATTCTATAGCTAATTCAAATTATATTAATGAGTTGTCTGTTAGTACATTGTAGGTATAAATAATGATCACATTCATCATTGTCATTTTTTACCTCTATGTGATATATTATGGGTTTTTTTTCCTCTTTGCCTTCTCTCCCTTCATCTCCTCCACCTCTCTTTATTTACCAAAGCTTTGATTCCATTTTTCCTTCTTTTCTCATTTTCCTTTTCTTTCTTTCCTTTCCCCACCCCTGCCCTAGTTTCCCTTGCTATTTGAACAGGTTTTAAAGATGTTTCATCTTTATATAATGTGAGACCTTCACTTTAAACAAGAAAATATCACTTTCATAATACTGGCAAAATAGTAAATAGAAATTTAAATAAGAAAAAAATATGACTCTATACATTTCAAATCAGAAAATCAGATTTATACATCTATTGATATGTTAAAATATAGAAAATGTGTGAGCATATTTAGCCCTAACAATTCAAGCATATTTAGAAAATATTCAGTTTAAATAGACTCAGATTAAGGCTAAAAAAAATTCTACTTTACAAAGACTAAAATTATTTCAAAATCTAAAATTTCTCTCATCAATAGCTTACAGTGTAGAGAATGAAGTTTTCTGCCCCATTTTGTAGTAGCCTAAGTATTCTTGAACTGCAAAACTCATTAGCTCCCAACCAATGAGTGTTTATTATATTGATATCCAAGTTCAGTTTAGAAAATACCAGAAGCCTGATCATGGAGATGTGTGTGTTAAGTGGATGTTTAGAAAGTGTTGATGCTTGAGCTTTGAAATTCTAACACTTGAAAATATGATCACCTTCCCCTTGTGCTTCACTCAGAGAAAATGAAAAAGAGTCTCTTATGAGAAAGAGTATTTTCTCCCCAGAATCTTCCCTTTTCTTCCCTAACTAAATAAATCTTAAGGTGTGGAGTTTCTCAATGAAATTCATAGAACTCTGACACAAAGAAAGGAGGCTACATCTCAAAAAATACCTGTGAGAATACAAGTCCAATTTGATTCTTGGAAATCTTGATCCAAGAGAAGAGAAAAGATTAAATATGATGGAGTTGATTTGGATAAATTTTTTAAAACACACATTTTATCACCCTGTCAAGGGTTTTAGGAAACAACATACATTGACTACTAGGATACATTCTCAAAGCTGGAAAAGAAATACGGACAGAAAGTGAAAACTGAGCATCTGAGATCCCATTCTAGCAACAGAATAATTCAAAAGATTAAGAAAGTGACTTTGCTTGTTTGGTTATTCTACGAAGGCAGAAAGTCTTACTAGGTCATTATATCCCACAGGAGGGCCTGGGACAGTCAGCAATGTACCCACACCATGAGAAACAGCATTATTAACATGTTCAACAGTTACTCTTTGCTCCCTGGCAAGCCATACTTCTGGGAGTATGGTACATATGGTACATATGGAAGTGCGAGACACAATAATAGAATGGAGAGAACCCACCATTAGAGTGATCTACTAAATATGGTCAAAAACTGGAAGCCAGGATGCAGTTATTGTACTAGCCAGGATAAATTACCAGCCCACAGAGTGTTTAACCTACAGATACGTGCAGAGCTGTAAAGCAGAAACAATACCATACATGTAAATTATGGAGTCAAGGGAAAAAGGGTGCTCCTCAGTGTATCAAAAGGAAAATATCCTCTGATAGCTGTTTTGTTAAAAGGTACAATTACCTTCTACGATTCTGAACTTGAGCTCATTTTCAGATCCAGTGTACTTTTCTTGAAAGAATGATGGTGATCTGAGTGAAAACCTCTGAAATACCACCAAAGACAGATACACTCATGACTTACCCAGCCTCTTCCCAAGGAGAACTTACGAGCAATTGCTTCAACAACTCCATAAGAGAAATGCACTGAAACATTTACAGAATTTTTTTTTCTCCTCTGTGTATGAGTGGCATTAGTACCTGAAGATCTAAAATCTCTTCATGGCCTCGAGACACACTAAAGACTTTTGAAGCCAAATAATAATCTTTTCTCATAACTTAGCCAACAGTGAACCCACTGGATCTTGACTTCAATCTACTAGTGTTTTACCTGGTATATGAAGAAATGGCTGGGATTTATACAATTAGTAGCTAACCGTGTTGGACAACAGGTTTTATAACAACACCTTTCAGGAAGTGTGGTATCAAATGGAACCCCAAAATAATAATTTAAAAGTATTGTATGTTGTATATTGTGAAATAGAAAATGCTCAAAGTAAAACAGGGTGAAGGGAGAAAATAATAAGATTATAACAAAAGAGAAAACAAACAAATTTTATGTATATAGGTGGGTGGTAGGGTGGCTAGGGCTATGGGAAAAAATGAGAATTAAGTTGTGTCTTATACTGGTACAAATCCCCATTATGGAGTGCAATCATGATGCGTATATGTACAATACCAATAAAGATCTCAATAAAAAAAAAAAACTAAAGTTGAATCATAGGATAAAATGAGGGACATTAGTGGCTCCTTAAGGGTCCCAGGAAGATAGAGGTGGCAGTTTTCAACTTTTCTCTAATAAATTTACCATATGAAATTGAGGAGAAGCTAGATTGATTATGCAAATAGTACTAAACTCTCCAAACTTCAGTCAAACTACACCACAATAGCCAGCAATATGCTAAACATTGGATAATTTTTAAAGGGATATTAGAAACTCTAGAATATAGTATGGACTCACTGATTGGGGAAACAATACTTTCCCATTCTGTTTGGAAAAATAAAAGAAACAACACTGACATGAAAGAGACAACCACATTCATCTGTAGCTGTGTGCCCCCCACAGGGCTATGTTATATCTCAGTCATGATATAGTTGGGGGGAATTATGTCCAATAGATAACACTCTCAGTGTGTCATTGGCCCATATCATGATACTTTACATCACATCAACATAACAAGAAAAAGAAATAGGAGTTGTATATATTGGAAATATTTCCAGTAGGTACAAAATATTTTACTTCTTAGTATTCTGTTGTTGTCAACTATAATATGGTAAGCTCACATTCTAGGCCAGAAAATAAGTCTTAAAAAATGAAAAAATACTGAAATCATATCAATTTTTTTTAACCAAGTAAAAATAAAATTAGAAATCAACAGCAGGGAAAACTTCTAAAGAAATGCAAACACATGAAAATTAAATAGCGTGCCCCACCAAAGAACTAAGGTGTCAAAAATAAATTGAAAGGAAAATTTAAATATTTCTTGAGACGAAGATAGAAATACAATATGACACAATCTAAGGGACACAGTAAAAGCACTGGTAATAGGGAAGTTAATAGTATTTACATTATCATAATAAACACAATACATTAAAATAATCAAGAGCAAAACACTTAAGATCATTAAAATAGATACAGAAAAGGCATTTCATAAAATTCAATATCCCTTCAAAATAAAAGCACTATGCAAATTAAATATAGTCAGAATGCAGGTAGAGGGAGTGGAAGTTACACAGGAGAAAACTACAGCTTCTTGAGGCAAAGCTGAAAGATTCCTCTTTGAGATGGAGAACAAGAAAAGGATGACTATTTTCACCATTTTTTTTTTTCTTGAGACAGAATCTTGCTTTGTAGTTCAGGCTGGCCCTGAGCTCACTTTATAGCCCAGGTGAACCTCAAGCTCACAACTGTCCTCCTGCCTCTGCCTCTTGAGTGCTGGGATTACAGGCATGAGTCACCACTTCCAGGATTGTGGTATGTGGTTACCAAGGATCAAAACCAGGTTCTTGAGCTTGCAAGGCAGGTGTCGGAACCACTGAGCTAAATCCTCGGCCCTATTTTCATCACTTTATTCAACATAGCCCTGTAAATCCTAATTACAGCAATTGTGCTGGAAGTTTATGTTAAATAAGTTACCCAGATGGCTTCACAGGGGATAGATTTTACCTGAAAACAGCTTGATTTGAGGCAAGTGTCCAAACAACACAATGGCATACCCTGGGTCAAACAGAATGGAGGCTGCTTCATCTGCCAGAGCCCAGGAAAGACATGAGGCCTCACACAGTATGTTAAAGAAAAACAGATGTGTGCTTAACTGGGATTAAGACAACTTAATAGAGCTACAGATTTTTTACAGAAATGAGAAAATGAAGATGCAAGTGAGTTCTAGTATATATAACTGATACTGTGAAATAGAAAATATTTAAAAGGAAAGAAGGTGTAGGGATAAATAATGAGGGGAAAAAGAATATGATAGTAACAAAAAAAAGGAAACAAAGTTTATGTGTATGGGGTGAGGGTTGCAGGGTGAGTGGGGGTGGGGAAAATAAGAATCAAGTCGTGTCATATTCTGCTACAAACTCTCAATGTTGAATGCGATGATGATGTGTATTTATAATGTACCAGTAAAGATTTGAATTTTTAAAAGATGAATCAACTTACGGAAACCTCTAATATCTGATGAGATACTGAGAGACTCCAGGGCAGCAGAAACATCATCGTAATCAATATTGTTGATGATCACAATTGTAGATTATTTATTTGTATTTTTATTCAAAATATTATTGTGAATATTTTCAGGTCAGCATTACTCCAATGTATTTTTCAGTGACTTAGAATAATTTTTGATAGAGATTTAGACCAAATGTCGCCTCATATTATCCACCTAGAAGTAGATATAGTTCACTGAGTAGCTGTCCATTGTGCTGAAGACAGTATAAGGGGAACTTTGCGTTTATCATATGATTTAATCTTCATCATACTTTAGGAATGTATTCTTAATGATACTACTGCTAAGTAAGAATATTAGAGCTATGACAGGATAATTGAAGATGATATGAAAAGTAAGAGCATGATTTATAACTAAAATCTATGGTTAATTCAAAATCTTCATGTCTAATGACCAGGGAAGAGTGTTCTGATGACTGGGACTGTGCGATGTAATTGGGAAGATAAAAATTCCCTTGAAAAATGATTATGCAAGACACCTTTTCACTAAATAATAATAATTTTGAGTGGAAACTAAATGTTTCTGACTGCAACATTAAAAGTAATAGGAAGATATAAAACTAATATTTCTGAAAATAACCAATGAAATATTAAATAGTAGAGAGGTGATTGCCAGAATCATGATGAATATTACTTAAGAATCTTCATAGATTTAATAAAGATTATGCTAGGCCCAGGGTCTTAGACATTCAGCTCATTAAAGCTGATCCTAAATGATGAACAATTGTATCTCAGTGTTTCTAAGATTTGTCATTAGTTATTTTCTTGCAAATTATATACCTATCCTTGCAGATAGCAAAACACTATAAATGTTGGCAAAATTCTGATTTTTTTCCTAACTAGATATAAAGGAGAGTGCCTTTGAATTTCTAGCTGTTTCTTATTTTGTGCATCCTGACAAAACACAGGTAAGTCACCAGGATAACAATAGACCAAAACTATCAGATAATTTCCCTCAAGAGGAAAAAAAAAATTCTAAAGCACAACATATTATTTGAGTGAGTTGATGTAAGGTAAGAGGCTTTAGAATTTTAGTACCAAAAGTTTTCATTTCTATAATTTTATAAGGAAATATTATTTTGGAAGTTGAGAGTCTTTTCCTAGGCCTTTGTCTGCACAAGTGCCTGACAGCTGATGTGTGAGCTTATGTCACAGCTGGGTGGTGTGCATCCACCTAAGAAATGACAAACACACAGACTTTTCAGAGCAGACGGAAGACACCATGGATGGTTTCATCTACTTGGGGGATTGGGAGATTAACATGGGAGTGAGTCTGGGCTCTGGTTTTGAAGTAGCTGCTCACTAGCTTAATTACAAAAATCATCAATAACAGCTGCTGCCTTTCCCTATTTTAATTTTTTAGTGATGCCTGAGATTTCAAGACTGTTTATTTTACATCCAGAAAACATATCTTTGCAATGACGTCTGGAGTTTTGATGTTGTTTGGCTTTTCTGGTTTTGTTTACATTTTATGTCTTTTTATAATTAGAAGAAACAATTTGGAATGTGGGTGGGAACAAAGAATATATGTTGTGGATATGGAAAAGAAGGCATTATCTGAAAAATAAGTACTGCTATTCAGATGTGGGCACATAGTTTATTCATGAGGGTTCTCATCAGGAATAAATTGATTTTATTAAAAATAGTAAATTTTCATCTTAGGAACTCCTGATTCACACATATTCCCTACTTTAGAAATTGAATACACATCCATTTGTGATCATTGTTTCTTATTTTATTCCCTCCCTTTTTCCATAAAGTTAGAATTTATTTTATTCAATGGAAAAATACCTGATATCATTTATTTGTTTGATTTCTATTGATTTCTTAGAAATCTCAGCTTACCTTTTCATTACTTTCTGTTGTTTTCAAATTCCTAGTTTAGCAGAGAATTTTTTTTAGAAAAAGTAGTCTTTTGAACATGAATATGTGACTTTAAAAGCATTATTTTTATTTTCTTCAATTATTTCACACACCACAAATATATATTGATACTCCACGTACCTGTAGATCTCATAAATACTAATATAGAAAAATTTTATATTATATATCTCTGCATTCTCCTTTCTCAGTTATTAAACCATTTGTATGTTAAGTTCTCACATTTTAAAAATAGACTTGCTGACATATATGCTTCCCTACCTATCAACCTAATTAATAGCATGTAAAGTTAAACTTCCACTAATTATATTCATGAGCAATACTAAATTGAAAGTAGGCATCAACTGAAGAAAGAGCAATAAGACAAAAGTGTCAGAACGATATAGATGTGTGAGAAGCAAAAGCACGTACAAATGCCCAGTTTGAGAAAATGGGATTTCTTAGGAAGGGAATGTGGCTGTGCTTTCCTGTCTGTGCCATTATGAAAAAGGTTTGTGCTTGTAGAGATTCTGACCTGGATCCTAGAAAGTAATGATCTGGTTACTTTCAGGACTGATTATTCATCTGAGTTTTGCAAAATAGGGAGCCTTTGGCTGACAGTACATAATAGCTGACCTGCATGTGACCACATGTTTCTGTACACTGGTGGCCTGTATTCTTTCAAGTTTAAAGAATAATTTATTCTATTAAACAACCAATCTTTATATTTGAAACAGTGTTTGAGATCTGAAACAAACAGCTCACAGCTTTTGAAGCTGACTCCATTGGGGTTAGTGGTTGTAACATTTATTTTTATCTCAACTTCTCTGTGGATATTAATCTAAGGAAATACCATGAAACTAATTATATTGTTAGTTGTCAATCATACTTCTCGTAATCAAAATAATTTATAAACTTCCAAATGAGCAGCATTATTCTGTAAAACTAATAGAAGTGCATAATAAAAACAAAAACATGAAATATTACCTGATTATATTGTGAGACCAGCTTATACCAAGTACATTTAAATAAAAATTTTTGTCATTTTCATTCATGAATCAATTTGTTCAATGAATTGATAAGATAATCATTGCATTTTATAACTTAAGTAGGTGATTTTGAAGCCCAAGAAATTTAGAGAAATAAAGTAATCCATCTAAGAATAATGAAACATTTTAAGGAATGTATGTGATCAGACAAGAGGAATGATATATCTTAGCATTATTTAAATGTAAATAGTGGTATTGGTTATCTTATCAATTGCTTTCACTTTGTAAGTTTCTGATGACTGTATAAAAGGACAGAAAATAGATAATTATATCCTACTTTATATGTAAAAGGTTTTGAATTATCCTTTCCAGTTTAGTGATTGAAATACATTATATATTTTCTTTTTTCTATTTTTTTATTTAGTGACACATACTCTGAACTACTATATTTTCAAAAATGTATTTTAAACTTTTAACTAAATGTACTGGGTTAACATAAAATTCTTATTGTAAATGTTAATATGAAAAATTCTGTCTTTCCTTCAGAAAATTTTTCTCCATGTCCTAAAAATTGATTAATTTTGTTGCAATATCCTGTAAGTAAGAAATTCTATTAATTTATTTACTTTCAAAGATGAGTGATTCGATCTTGAAAATAGATTTACTCTTTGTCCAGGGATTGCTACACGGTTAAAGACCATTAATATGATTATTATAGTTTTCTAAAGCTGATAAAAATCTAAGTTTATTGACATCAACATAATTATATTAAAAACACTTCATTTAGCACCTTTCCACTGTAGGGTTCTTTTATTATTGAGGCGGTGTGGGAAAAGACTTTTTCTAATTTATTCTGCATTTTAGTTTCAATATGAAGTGCTAAACCTATTAAACCATGGACCTTTGGTGAACTGATCTCTTCACTTGAAGTATTTAGTGCTCCGGGAAATTAGGTGAACATAATAACCAGCTGTCGACCTCCAGATGCAGCAGATTCAAGCAGCCTAAATTCCCAGCTTTTCAGACACACACACACACTGCAATGCTTCCTTTTGGGAACTTAGTCTATTGCTGCTGTAAATAATTTCATTTGGTGGAAACTAACATATATATATATATATATATATATATATATATAATAACATATAAACATATATTTATATATATATATAAACATATATATATATTTATATATGTGTTTCATATATATAAACATATATATAAACATACATATATATATATGAAACTTTGAGACAAAAAGGTCAACCATATCATCAAAATTTTTATGAGCACACTTCACATGACTGATGTGTGACATTTCAAATTCCACTCTATTGTACATCCGAAATCTGCAGACCGCTTTTTCTCCATAGAATCATCTGTAAAATAGCAAAATAATATCATTAAAAGTCACAGTGTTTTTATGTTTTAATTTCAACCTCACCAATGAATAAATAACCAGAAGAAACCTTTTTTAGAAGTTGTACAAGTCAGTACCTGACTGAATAAGGCTGAGGGGAAAAACCGGAAATATAAGAGACAATGATAAACATAATCAGGGAAAGAACTTTCTAAATTGTAAAATTTCTTTTTGTTTTCCATTATGTTTGTCAAACAAAACTATGCAACACACACACACACACACATCAAATATTCTGGATACTCACAAAAATACCAGGGATAAAATAAGTCATTGCTAAGAGACTGAATAACACACTATCAGAAAAATATGTCTATTTCCAAAGAAGAGAGTCTTCTAATCTGCTAAACTCAGTACAGGAAGATCCTACGTAGGCAAAATGCTAATGACATGAAAGACCTAGGTCAGCAGGAAGACCTTACATAATTATTGAAAGGTTCAAAGTTATCATCCTGAAACTGTTTCTTCATTTGAAAAACTGATGACATAAAGTTAGAAATAGATTAATCAATACATAACAGAAGCTGACTGAGGCAATGAAGAGCTAATTGTCTGACTTTTTTCAGTCAGAATGATAAACGAAGCATAAAACTATTGACAAGTAGCTCCAGTAGGTCTTATGATTGGCAAAGAAAGCATGATCTGAAATGCAATTTCATGTAGGTGTTTGACACTTACAGAAACATGTTTTTAAAAGCCATTAGTGTACAAATAGTTTTGTAATGATTAAAGTATTGGCCTGACAAGCATGATTAGCTACACCTTATTTTAAATAAGGGACTCCAAAGTAAGGATAGTTTTTAAAAATTTCTATTATTACTTCTAAAGGAATGAAGCTGTATTTTAAATAGTGATGGAACAGTGTTTCCCATGGGTAAAAGTAGACTGTCTGTGGCCACATTGTACACGATGCACAATGGTAGCAGAACTTTTCCACATCGAGATCTCTTTCCTTTTTCTACAGTACATCAGAGTATCTTTGTGTGTTGAAGAAGCTCACCTCTATGCACCAACAAAATATAAAAGTAGGGGCTACTCTACCCAAGGCAGAAGCTAGCTGAGTGGAAAAAAATTACGTGTAGCTAATTGCTACTTAAACCATTTTTTCTCAAAAATTATATTGTATCAAGTGTCATATTGAAAAACTCAGGCTTATTCTTGTAACTGTAAACCTACATGTAGGTGAAAATCTAATAACCAGTGGTTGAGGTTTAGGAAGATATAAGCCAGTTCAGATACTCCATCACTGCACAACAATACTATGACCATTTTCAAATGCCAAAATGATTTAAAAAGTGTTGAACAGAAAACAACAAGCATGAATAGAGAGAAACTTAGCATTTCTTGTTTCATTTATTCAAGACATAATTTTAAAGATGTAATTTAGATAACATGCAGGGAAATAATATGTACACTAACACCACATTAGATTATGTAAAAAACATACTCTTCAACCCATAGTTCTATATAAATAGTATTCTGAATGTCTTGGTTTTAGAATTCAGATAAATTTTATAAAACTTTAAAAGACAAAGTTAGTGAATCATCAGCTTCTTCATACTCAAACTGTTATTACAGCTGAGATCCAACATTAAAAATCACCCTCATGCACACTGAATATTTATTTCCCCTGAAAAAGAAATGCCTAAAATACTAAAATTACTATTTTAAAATATGTTTTATTTCAAGAATTATACAGTTCATGTTTTGGTACTCTAATAAAATATAGGCAATTATTATTTTCTGTTTTACTAATAACTTGTTTCCTTAGATGTCATATAAACACTAATAATGATGTATTTTTGGTATACTTTCAGAAGATTATTTTGGTGAGAGTTAAAATAATGAGACACATCTAATTATCATGTGATGCATTGGAAAATGAAAGACATAAAATAGTAAACCCTTTAGAACAGATTGACATTACTGAAAAGTATTGAAAAAGGAGGTTAGACCCTGAATTTTCAGTTCTTGAATGCGAATTCCCACAAAATACTTGACTACAGTAGGAATGATATCAGAGCTGATCAAAAAGATTCACTGAAAACGTAGGTGTCCTAATGTAGGGAGGGACTTGCATAATGAAAAAAGATAATTAATAGGAGAAATAAGATATGTAGATTAAAGCAACTATGGGGATCACTGAAAGGGGGAAACAGCACTGCCAGCACGTCCAAACCACCCCAGCCCCATTTGTCTGGAGAGCAGTCATCAGGCGAGCACTCCCGTAGCCCAAGGAGAAGAAACATCATTGCAGATGGACACCTGAGACAGATGCAGCTTATACCTGCCCCTCCTCCCACCGCCCACTCCCAAGCATCGGAGTGGGTGCTACAGCCTTGGGTCTCCTCTCCAGGACTACGTATGCGTGGAGGAAGAATGACGAGCGAACAGTATCCCTGCGCCTGATCATCCTCTATAAATTTCTGCAATCAAACGTCAGTGCCAAAACAATGCACCACAATTTTTAGGACACGATTACAAGCAAAGCCGACTTGACAGAACAATGTGGACTCAAATAAACAGCCTACTTATGAACCTCAAGATATTTGAAAAGCAATTCCAGACCAAATTTAAGGTTGAAAATCATAAAATTCAGCGCAGAAACTAATGAAATCAAGGCTAAAACAAGACAAAGAATCAGCAAATTAAAGAGTTGATTCTCTGAGAGAGTATGAAAACTAGATAAACCCTTAGTCAAACTTACCAAAATAGAGATAATGCAACTCCAAGTGAAAAAACTGAAAAAACAACCAACACTGTTAAAATAAGATAGTAAGGACTACAGAAAACTGTATTGCAACAAATTGTAAACTCTTAATGAAAAGAGCGATTCTAGATTCATCCCCCCAAATAAATCAAGTAAACATAAAAATTCTGAACGAGGTATAGTAGGATCTCACCCAAATGTGACAAAGCCAATTATTACAAATAAGTGGCCAACATCACAATAAATTAGGAGGTGAGGCCTGCCTCTGGAAGCAAGAACAAGACAAGAATGCCCATTATCATCGTTTCTCTTCAATTTCTGGCTGAAATATAAGCCAGAGCTATCAGGCAAGAGAAAGAAATAAAATATTCATATGAAAAGAAGAAATAAAATTATTACTGTTTGCTGATAACAAGATTCTTTACCTATAAGAAACACCAAATCCAGTAAGAGTCTTCTAGAAGAGCTAGGTTCAGTGATGTAGCACTATACAAACTGAGCACATAAAAACCAGCAGGGTTTTCGTGTATGCGTGCGTTGAGCGAATAGTCAAGGACCAGGCAGTAGCTCATACTAGTAGAAGTCAGTCGTCACCACACTAACTCCCTATCACATGAACTCAGAGCCCATGACTTGATAGCTAGACTAGAAGGAGAGGTTTGGATTGTTGATTTCCTGCTGAGTTTATACCTTGGTGGCTGTAGCAGTTTCCATACCAAAGTAATACAAACACTATGTCTTAAAAGAACAACATTCTTGGAACAGTTTTGGAAGCTCCCAGTCTGACTCAGCTGTCAGCAGAGCAAGGCCTGTTTTAAGCCTGTAAAATGCTTTGATTTTTCCACTATGTTCCCGTGTTTGCTGGCTATGTTGGTACCTCTTGAGTGGGAGACACACTGCAAACAATCCATGTCTGCCTCATCCTCTTTAGTGTGCTTGTGTTGAACCAGATTCTTATAAGGAAATGAGTTAAATTGCATTAAGGGCCCATTTGATGAGATATGACTTATCTTTACTAAAATAATTACATCTTCAATAATGGTTGTTGGCAGGGGTGGCAGGGTGGGTAAGGGAATGGGGAAAAATGGGAATTAAGTTGTGTCATATACTGGTGCAAATTCTCATTGTTGAGTACAGTCATGATATGTATATGTAATATACCAATAAAGAATCAACAAAGAAAAAAAACACTGAAAAATAGAATTAAGAATTAATTTAGAATTAATTAAGAACATGCATAATTAAGAATTAAGCATATCTTCTTTGAGGAAAAAAATTAAGCATATGAGCAGTGCAGATGTTTGGAACCCTAGCTCAGTATGAATTAACTCCATGACACTCTCAAAATAGAATTCTTACACTGTTTATAGCTTTCTCCAGATTGATTATTCCAAAAGATAAAAGGTGAAACCTGATAGTCTTCTGAGACTTGGATTTAGAATCTGGTGTAACTTCATTTTTTCCCGACCTTATTGATCAAAGTTGTCATTACATCAGTTCATTTGAAGGCAGGGGAAACTTATAATTTGCTTTTCGAAGGTAGAAATAAGAAGGGAATTGAAAGTCTTCTTTAGTCTATCAGAGATTTCAGTTAAGCTGACCCAAACCTTAATTCCAAGATTCTAGACCACAGCAATCTTGTTTTTAACGGGTTACTGAAGATTTTTATTGAGCAGTGCTATTGGGAAAGGTAATACCAAGGGCTTTTGTGAACCCCATTGATTTCAGACATAATCTCTCTAGCCCTCTGAGGCAGCTATGCAAGTTGTTCTTTATATTTTGAAGAGTCAAACATTTGATACGGAGGGGTCGGGGAGTTAGCTCAATGGTTCCGGCGCCTGTCTTGCAAGTGCAAGGGACCAGGTTTGATTCCCCGGTAACCACATACCATACTGGGCGTGGAAACTCACGCCCAGCAGCAACCAGTACCACATACCACAGTGCCGGGCGTGGTGGCTCACGCCTGTAATCCCAGCACTCGGGAGGCAGAGGCAGGAGGATTGCTGTGATGTGAGTTGGAGGCTGAGCTCAGAGCCAGCCTGAACCACAAAGTGAAACCCTGTCTCAAAAAACCAAAAAAAACATTTGATACGGAGAAGCATTGTCTCTATGTAGGGAGCAAGTTGTATGAATATTTCAAGAGGACTTCATTTGATCTTAGCTTTTAAATTAATTGAGTTGTGGCTGTGAATACCTGCTACTTGCATGTGAAAATAATCAATAATACAAGGCAATTTTGTATAGATTTGTGATTATAATTGTTCACTGTTTATTCCTTGTTTCTAGAGAACTCATAAATTCACCATTTACCTTCTAATAAATCCCGAAAGAAGCAAGTGACAATGAGCTCTTGCCTCTAGTTGTTAAATACATGTTTGTCTTTGACTTGGTGTATTTTTAAAACAGCATTCCCCAATTCAAATTAAAGATTACAACACTTACAATTAAAACTCAGCAATCAAAATGTAACCATAGGAAAGTTATTTATCTCCTTGGAACTATTTTCAGAAAACCGTGCTTTCTTTTCTCATAATATTTATGAATAAGTATCAGCATCAGTTTGAACAGTCTTCACAGTAGGGTTACAGACAAAACAGGAGGAAAAGCACAGCTTCTACCACTTTTGTATGTAGTCGATGATTTGTTTACACTATTAGTGTGATCAACTAAGTGAAACCAAACTGGATGAGCCTGAGAGATTCTGTTGGTGCATTTTTCAGAAGTGCTACTTATACGGCAGGTGCAATAGACTGAAACAACTAAATCTTTTGTTTATATCAGTTTTTGCTACATGCACTGAGGATCTGCATATAGACCTAAAGGAAATCACTCATTTGGGCTTCCTAGAAACCTTGCCAAACAATGAAAAATGCCACAGTGCATTGTAGAACTCTACTAGAAAGCATGAGAATGTTCTATCTGTTGGAAAGAGAAAAAATATCATCAAGCTGAAACTTATCAGGAAGGTCTGTGCATCAGACCCACTCCCGACACTGATCCTGAGGATGTGATTGCATGAAGCCCAGAGCTCCTACGTACTACAACAAGAAAGAGATATGAGACGAAGACCAAGCTATAACCAATGTTGTAATTGTAACCCTACTATCACTATCAAATTTCCAGAAACTATAAAAATCATTTAAATAATTAAATTTGACAAGAAAAAAATTTTTCTTTATCATCACTAGTTCAAGTTGGGGGTCAATCAGTTGTGGACTGAAACCTCTACAAACTGTGAGTCAAAATAAATCTTTCCTAAAAAAAAAAATAAATAAATAAATAAAATAAATCTTTCTTTCTTTAGGGGGAATAACACACTTTCTTTTCATAAAGGTGTATAAATATGCATGTGAAAAAGCCATGTTTGTTATTCAGAATATTTGTGTGATGAATTATTAATTTTATGGGTTTTATTATATTAAATAATGAATGCTTAATAGGAAAACAGTCACAAAAATTATGCATTGTACTTTTGGTGTTTGTCTAATGTTTATAATAAAGCATCAAAATTTTCAACATCAACTGGTTTTTGATGTACAAAGTTGGAAAAGAACATCAGAAATAAAAACCTATGCAAACTGCACTGAAAAATATAAGTATTATTCTACAAAAAATCTTTACTTCAATTACACCACCTAAGGCAGTGTTTCACATGACAACAGCACATTCCATATACCTGTATCACTTACACTGACAGCACATGTGTTTTGCTTTCCTGGTCTTTTTGTCTAGCATACTTGACATCTCACCAGTCTTGCTGTTTTGCCAGAAAGTTGTTAGTAATGGCTAATTGTTTAGTTAACAGGAACATAAAATATCGATAAAGTATTAAATTCTTAATGTGAATTACCCATTTAGAACATCAACATTTTCACACCTGCTATTTATTTCCTTATAAAACCTAAAAGATAACATCAGAAATAAAAACCTATGTGAATTACAATGGAAATACCAATATAATTCTGTAATAACAAGAACCAAATCCCTACTTCAGTTATCACCCACCCAAGGCAGTCCTCACACATGAAAACTGCAGGTTCTATACACAAGTGTCACTTACACTAATAGCTACTATCTTTTCTTTTCCTGCTTTTCCTGTGAAACACAGGTGACATCTTTTTGGTTTTCTTGTTGTCACAATAGGTTTTCTGGGTGTTGCACTTGCCTGCTCACCTCTCAACTCACCAGTGTGCCCCATAATTGTGTATGTGTCTGTGTGTGTGTTTGTGTGTGTGTGTGTGTGCATGCACATGACTGCAGTTCTCTGAGAAAAAGCACTTTGTTTTTCTTCTGTATAATGATCTTTTATAAGTTTCAATCCCAGCCCTCTAAGAAAACTTTCTGTGTTATTGCACTTGTTATTTTCTTTGTCAAACTACTGATGTTACACATGATTAGGATTAAGTAAAACAAATCATCGGCCAAGCCTTTGTATTTTGAGTGACATTGTATTTGCTGTACAACTTACTTATGAAAGAATAAACTACATGATGTTGTGAACATACTTGCTGCTCCCATCTCTCACTTATCAGAGTATGATATTAGGTAACTGGCTTGCAAGTTACATTTGCTAACAGAGCACAAGTTGACCAGCATAGGAACAAAGCAGAAATTATAAAGGAAATGTTGCAATTTCAAAACAGAGAATTGTATAATACAATCTTTGAACTTCAAAAAGATTCACATTGGCCTCACATATAGCAAAGAAAAGAACAAAGGGATACTGTTGATGTCAACATTGCACCATGATAGAAATATTGATGAGGAATCTTCAACAAAAAAAACCTGAGATTGTTTTAATAAAGTCAAAGGTAGAGTAGATGTTGCTGGTGAGTTAGGCAATGACTATGATGTCACTTGAAACCCAAAGCATTCGCCCATGGTTGTGTTTTATTTGATCTCAACATATGAAATGAACTGAGAAATTTTTAGTATATTCAATAATGAATTATATTACTATGAGCTTCACAAAATATTAATACATACTATTTCCTTTTTAAAGTGGGAAACTGTCAAAGACAAACTATTTTAGTTCTATATTTCACATTACTACAGTAAATTATCAAAATTGTGAGATAGAAAATGCTCAATGTAAAATAGGAAAAAGGGGGAAAATGTTGAGATTGTAACAAAAAAGGAAAGTAAAGGAAACAAATTTTATGTATATGGGGGGTGGTAGGGTGGGTAGGGCTATGGGAAAAAATTAGAATTAAGTTGTGTCTTATGCTGGTACAAATCCCCATTGTGGAATGCAATCATGATGTGTATATTTAATGTACCAATAAAGATTAAAATTTTTTTAAAAATTGTGACTCTGATGTATTAGAGGTCATCATAGCTTACTTGCTTACAATTGTCATTAAATTCTGAATGTGAGCATTAGAATCAATATGGTATCTGTTCTTTTGTAATTCAAATCTTTATTGGTGCATTAAGTATACACACCATGATCACATTCAACATTGAATATTATATCAGTATATGACACAACTTAATTCTCATTTTCCCATTCCCTACCCACCCTACAACTCCTCCATATACATAAGCTTTGTTTCCTTTTTTATTAACATCATATATTCCCCCTCATTACTTACCCCTACATCCTATTTCCTTTGTTATTTTATTTGCTTACCTGTATACTCAAGTTCCTCACATTAAGGCCATTTTTATTTTTATGTATATGCATGCATTATAACATTATTAACAAGTATCTGTTATTTTCTCTATTTTGGAAAGGTTTTAATTGCAGAAACATAGTGTATACTGAAAAGGATCTATAGATAATTTATTTTATTTACTTTTATCCACAAGAGAATTTTAATGAAAGATTTTATTTTGACTTAAATATTGTGTAATTTAAGAATCACTTCATAAAAATGATTGGTTCCGTTAACTACATGCGAATTCACAAGATATTCGTACCACCAAAATGAATAAGAATTATAATTCATATGAATATAATTTCCCAGAAAGTTGAAAGTGAATTGAATAGTTCCCTGTGATTTAAAAACTCTCTGGAGCAGTTATATCCCTTGCCTGGTAGAATTTCAAAGAAAAGAAAAATTACTGCCTACAGCGCTGATTTTCTCACTCGAGCTCCGGAGCAAACAACCACAGGAACAAGAAAATTGGATGGTTTTACAATTTAGTAGATCCGATTCATCAATAAACACCTTGACAAAAGCATAGTTGGGATTTTTTTTTTTTTATTCAAAGTCATGGACAGTGATTTTTTTTTTTCCTCCCTCCGAAAAACTTGACGGATAGAAGAAAGCAATATCAGGCTACTATTCAAAATGACTTCTATGTGCATCTCTTTGAAGTAAACAACAGAATAAAAATATTCCAAATTCAGCTTTTGATATTGCTGTCCATGTACTGTGTGAAGATTTTTGCAAACCTGGTCAAATATGTAAATGATTTAGGTCAATTAACTATTACCTTCCTCCATTGTACATATTCATATTTTACATGTTGGTTTAATATGCAAACCAATATCTTTGTCCTTTTTGATTCTTTTGTTCTCAATACATTCTAATAAGTAATTAAATAAATCTATTAAACATTTACACTTTATCTATGGTCTTCTCAGTTCTCTTTTAGATGATCCAAGCATTCATGACTCTGAGGTGCTGACATATTCCTTGCGATCTCCAGTATTAGACTTATTTCTCAGTGAACTGATACATTCCATCAAAATTACCATTAGCCATAGGTCAACTGTACCCTCATGTGCCATCATGTCAGAACTCGCAAGTGTAGTGCTAGATTAATTATTAATAGTAATTAATAATTTTATTAGCAATTCAATCTGGTCCCGGTTAGTGTCAGATTTCAGTCTCAAAAGCTTCCTATTTCCACATACTCACATTTTCTGGGTTGTAAAAACAACATCTAAGTTGAGGAACTAGCACAGGGACCCTACAAATGAGAAATGGATGAAGAGAATGTACAAAATTGAATGTCATTCATAATGAAGAAGAGCAAGTTCATGTCCTTGTACAGAAATGGATCATCATACTGAAAGATATGAGCCAAATTCAGAGGTAAAATACTGTGTATTTTCTCTCCAACTGCAGATTATGCAGAATAAGACATGAAAATACATGGGTGGTTATTGCACTAGGGAGAAGAAGGGAGCGAAAAATTATCAAAATGTTTTTTGTAGTTTCATTTTATTAGTTTTCATTCTCTAATAGGCTCACTCTGTATTTTTTATGTGGACATTCGCAACTATAAACCTTCCTTATAGGCTTGTTTTATTTACACCTTAAAATCTCTGCTATTTGTATTGGCATAATTTAAATCTAGGAGCAGTCTTTTTTCTTGATGCTTTTCATGACCCACTGATTATTCAAGACTGTATTATTTAACTTCCATATATTTGCATAATTATTACATTTCTTAAATTCTATCTTATAACTTGTAGTATTTAACACTTTTCTACATTTAACATTTTTCTACATTTGCTAAGATTGACTGAAATATTATGTTATTTTGTTTTATTAGCTTCCTGAATTTTAATGTCTCATTTATTTATACTAAAATTGTTATTCACTAGTGATGATGAGGACTTTTAAAAGAGATGCTCAAAATATTGGCTTTTTTGTGAGAAAATGTTAGAAATAATTCATAAAGAAAATAAAGGGAGGGGAGAGAGATACAAAACCTGATAAAGATAGTTAAATCTTTCTCATTCTCTACGACGTCTTATCCCTGCAATTGCTTTGGATTACTTGAACAAGAGATTATTCCTTTGGATAGAAAAAGTTACATGTGACAATTAATCAGAATTTAAAATATGGATTTTGATTCATGGAAGTTAAGATGGCCTGGACCATAAAAAAATTATTCAGTTTTATAGAATAAACATGTCTTTCTTGTCTACTCCCTCCAAGTTTCCTGAGAGATTTTACTCGCAGGCAAAGAAAAGGAATACAGAGATACAAACCACACAGGCCCAGAGAAGTAAAATACCTGAAATCTCTGGTTTAGATGATGAATAGAGAAATTCTGATTTCTTTTTATGTGCAAAAATCACATTTATTTCTGACTCCTTTTTACCTAGACTTTCCTATTTCTCTGAAAATAATTACCCCAGGGGTGGGATTGCAAGGAAATAGGCATCTTCTGGTCTAAATTGAGTTATCAGGAGACCCCACAGCACATTATCCTTGCTCCCGGCTCTGCTTAAAATGTATTCTTCAGCACCGTTCCCACATTCTGAGCACCTGCCTATAAAATCACCTGCAATTAGATGTACGTCTGTAAAGTAGATATGAAATTAGTATTCTTTGCACACGTACATGCTTTTCTTGTTTCTTCTTAAATTATGATTAGTTATGGTGGAAACAGTCACATCTAAAATGAAGCTACGTGGTTAAGAGGTAGCTACTTGGCTGCTGGAAGGACTTCAGCTACATGCTGACCTTCATGCCCACCTACATCTCGGCTCAGTGAGAAGGTCATTGACAGCTAAGTGAGGTCACTCCCTACTGCCTGTGTCCCTACTTCCCTGACACTTGCCCTGGCCCCTCAGTAAACACATGCAATGTAAATACACTAAGAGTCAATATATTACATATATCTGTCTTTCAGGACAGTCCTTCATTTGCCATAGGTCAGATGAAAGATATTAAATTGTCTTATAAATTTTAGGACACTTGTAACTTTAAAGGAGAGAATCCAGAGGGAATCTTACACATCTTCTCAAGTATGAATTCTTAAAAATCTTCAGCTCATCACAAATCCCTAACTTGGAATAATGTTGTTAGAATAGAGAAATAGTTTGAAATGGATATTTTTCTGGTTAAAATAAATCATGCAGCACGCAGAGTAATTGGCTTTTTCAGCGTTGTTTTAAAGGCTATGAAATATTAATTTTCATTTTTGCTTGTGCTAAAGTTACATGAGAAATTTTATTTTGTTTGAGGTTGTCAATAATATATTATATGATGTTTTCTCACAAAATTATTTTGAAGACTGTAGTTATAATATAATATAGTTATTATATGCTATATTATTTTGTTAACTTTGGAACAAGTGAGGAGGAACAAACATTCTTTCTTCTGCCACCTATTGTTAAAATGATAACATGAGCGTTATTACATCTTCATTTTAGAAGACACAATAGAATTGGATAAAGATTGATAATTGAGATATTATCTATAGGATATTATGGAAATTAAAATTCAGCTTTAAACAATTACAAAACTCCGTCTCAGTTCATGAATGTCTTTTTTTATTCTATATTAAAGGTACTAACCTAATTTACTTGCATTTAATAAGATAACTAATAGGCATAACGAAATCCAACACAAAATTAGACTGGTATACCAGGCTGCGCATTTGACCTGCCTACCACCTTTTTCAGTATTCTGTAAAAAAACTGATGTATTTGT
Source organism: Petromus typicus (assembly GCA_004026965.1). NCBI lineage: Eukaryota > Metazoa > Chordata > Mammalia > Rodentia > Petromuridae > Petromus > Petromus typicus. The sequence continues at coordinate 28,275 of PVIR01009781.1, read as the reverse complement.
TGCTCCAGTTTTTACTGCTAAAAATATCCACTTTTTATTCTCATTTCATCTGTTTGTGGCTCTATAATACAATTGTGGTGAGGTGTATCACACAGAATTCTTCTGAGAAGTCCCGTTTCTTCCACACAAAAAGCACAAAACTCTTCTCTTGAGAGCTTCCCAGTGTCTTGTCCCCTTCTGGCACCCTGCACCCTTGGTCACCAGAGTGTCTGTCTGGTCCCTCTGGATACAACAGTGACATTAGAAGTATGACAAGTAAAGAATGTACTAAAGGCCATGCCATACTGGGTGTGGAGACTCACCCTAGCAGCAATCAGTACCATATCCCACAGTGCTGGGCGTGGTGGCTCACGCCTGTAATCCCAGCATTCGGGAGGCAGAGGCAGGAGGACTGCTGTGATGTGAGTTGGAGGCTGAGCTCAGGGCCAGCCTGAATCACAAAGCGAGATCATATCTTAAAAAAAAAAAAAAAAAAAATGTACTAAAGGCCAAAGTCTAAAAGATATTAGAGTTAAAAATGGAAAACATTAATGAAATAAATGTTTGTTTAATGCACTCTATTTAAAGTATGTATAAGACTATACACTTTCCCAGATGTTTTAATAGTATGTAAAATATCCATACTTAGTTAAATATAAGAAAACTTTAAGTAGATTTTTAGAAGGTGCTATTTCCTATTGCTAATGTTTCATTCATTGTGACAAGAATGGCTATGTTTGAAATGATAGATCTGTCTGCATTATCATTTTGATTGTTGAGTCTGAAAGACTGTGACATTTAGACCCCTGCTCCTTCTTGTCTTTTATTTTACAAATGAATTGTTGACAGAATTTTGCAGCTCTTCTTTTTTAAATATAACTACCATGCAAGAATGGCAAGGTTGCTTCTCTGTAGCATAAGCACAACTCTCACTTCTCTTTCTCTCTCTGTCTCTCTCTGTCTCTGTCTCTCTCTGTCTCTGTCTCTCTCTGTCTCTGTCTCTCTCTCTGTCTCTCTCTCTCTCTCTCTCTCTTTGGGTGTGGGGGTCCTTCTAGCTGCTCACAGATGCCCTTCTTTTCTTTGAATGTTCACAAGTAATTAAAATGCAGTTTTGCATTTGGAAATGATGATGGGGATAAAATTTTGGCAGTCAAAAGCGAATAAAAGTGATATGCTAGAACTTTCCCAAATAAGATGGAAAGGAAAATTCCATATGCTCTTTGATATATTTTTTCTTCAATTGGTTGACTACTGTGGAGATTATAACCATAGAAGCTGAAAGCTAAACATTGAAGATAATAACATTTCTATAAACAAGCACACCAGGAGGAAAACAGTCTCACTAATTTATGCATCTGTTCTTTACTATTGTCTGAATGTGAATTTCCTGTATGTTGGACCCACTATGATGCTTTATTTCATTTTAATAGCAATAAGCCTATTCTGAGGCTGGATGGATTTGTCAAGTTTAAAGCTAGCTCAGTATTAAGATGTGCAAATTGCAAATATGAAGGCATATATTTTTATAAAACTGCAAGACTACTTTACCCAGTACAGGTTGATATTACACATGCAGAGTCTACAACTTTACTTTCTTTTTATTTGTGTGAAAATGTTGACATGTGCTTCCCCGTTTCTAGATCTCTGTGATTAGGAGGTTGGAAATTAAGGTAGCATAAACTGATTGTCAAGTAGGTGTGATCTGTTAATCAAAGCAATCCAGAACAAACTGGCAGAATAAATCAAAGATGGGTCTCAAGTTCTCAGTTCTTTTAGGAGAAATCAAGAAGAAAGTGTCATCTCCAATCTCCGTTTACATCTGATGCAAAAACCATGTGAGCCTTTGACAAAACAGCTTTGATCTGATATCAAGTCAAGTGAGTTAGTGGTTGGATAACCATCCCTAATGAACTGCTTGCAGGAGAAAAAATGATGTAAGAAGTGGAAATGTAAAAGACCCCCACCATTAGCCTCCTAGTCACTGTGAGCCCTTCCCCAGCCTGTTCTCACACTGCAAAGCATATTTCTTTTCCACTATCAATATATATAAATGTTTGTTATCTGTTCCACATGCCTTATTCAGGTATTTGCTCAGGGCAGCTAGAGCCTGGAAGGTATTTCTACAGGATCCAAAATCTGGCAATAATAATAGTTATGCTCTTGTAATTGTGACTTAAAATATCAACTCTGTATCTTAGAATTCAACAGAACATGAAGCAAAGCAATATACAAATAGAAGGCAAATACTATAGAAAAATCCATATGTTGGAAGTGAAGTAGGCAACTATGGTTGGAGGAAACCAGACAATTAACTGAGCAAAATACGTCAAAGGTTAAAAAAAAAAAAAAACATAAAAATCTATACTCGAACTGTCTGATCTTTACCTAAAACATAAATTATACGTGGGTCTTCAGATACAATAATCTGTCTAAAAAGAAAAACTTCTGAGTTAGTGATTTCATTAGCTTTTTAGTGTCACACTGGAACAGGCTTTCATTGTTTTTAAAATTAGCAAGACAACAGAATGAAAAGTTCAAGTAAGGGTAATTAACTAATTTCCATTAGATAGAACATACATGCAATAGCGTTTTTCTAGTCCTTCAGATTCATTTTTCTCTTTTGGTGAATGATGTTAATTCAAGCGAGCTGTTTTATTGCTGCTTTGTTTCTAATAAAACTCTAGAGGTCACACGAATATAGATTGAGTGAACATAATTTTAAACCATTATGGGTAGTCACATCCAAAAGTAGGGGATAGGGGGAAAATGTTGATAATCATACACCATCCATTACAAAATTTAAATTGATTTGACTTGAGGCTAAGTGCTAAAAGCACATTTAATATAGTAAGAAGCACAAATCTATACTGTAGTGTTCATCTCCCTGTTATTACTAAGCACATCACATCATTTTTCCTTCAAAATTTTGCTGCAGAAAGTTTTAAGAAAATGATTACAATCAATCTTTGAACAACTCTAGAGTGTTTTTTAATTCAGTCTACAGCCAAAGAAAGGAAATGTAACCTGAATCGGCCTCAGTTTCCTTATATTAATACAACAGTGTTAATTAGATCGCTAATTGTGCTTTCCGGTTCTATCCCATTATTCACAACCCATGAGTAATGACTGGGCAGAGGAGCCACAGAGCAGTAACTACTCTCCTCCGACTTGTACGTTTCCAAGCAACACACACTCCAGTATTATTTGATTGTAAGACTTTTTGAAAATCAGTGATTTATTAGGAAAGAAGAAAAGAAAAACATCAAGAGAAATTTTATGACTTACATAATTTCCCTAATTTTCTACATTTAAACTATTATTGAGTTACTAACAAATTTGAATATTAAGTTGAATTGCCATTTTCCAAATCGACAGGTTTGTTAAAAAATTATTCATTTTTAATCTTAGCTTAAAATTCTCAACATCACAAAATATATTTTATGTTGGAAATTATCAAGTGTAAATTAACACGCATAAACTTTAATGTCTCATATATTGTCCTTAAATGTTAAATACTCTAATCAGCATGGCGATCAAATTGAAGTGACATGTCAATTTACATTGTAATCTGATTAACTGGGTTTTCCTCACTAAGAGAAGGGGAGAGAAGGAAGGAGGGGCCAGAATAATTTTCACAATGATCTCATTTGTAATTATGCTTCTTTTCTGTTTCTTTGTTTTGTGTATGTGTGTAGGGGGAGGATTGGAACCAGAGATCAAACTCAGGATTTGCCAGGCAGAGAAAATGCCACTGAGCTAAATTCTCAGCCCTTAATTGGGATTCTTAGCAGTCAGTTTCATGGGTAGCTCATTTCTTGCCATCACTTTTGCAGTGAAAAAGAAAATGCACACATTTGTACTATTATTTTCCCATGTTTTTGTTTATCTTTTTTTTTTTTTTTTTTTTTTTTTTTTTTTTTTTTTTTTTTTTTTTTTTTTTTTTTTTTAGTTTATTCAAGTTTTTGGTAGCAAGATCCTTGAGGACTCAGAGTTCTGGGGAGCAAACGTCTTACTGGTTGACTGCCCTCTCTTCCTTCCTTCAGTGATTCACAAAAATACCTGTAGCTCTGTGTAGCCCCTAATTATTCTTCCACAGCACAGTGAATTTTTTGCACTTCTAATATTTGAAAACATTGGACACATATTTCTCTGTTAGAAATGTGTTAATATTGGGGCTGGTTGCCAGGGGGCAACCAAATGGGAAGAGTGGATGTCTAACCTAAAACATTAACAAGGTCTCAGAGGAAGTTTTGATTTTTTGCTACATGATTTAAATTACTTTTTGGGTAAGGAAAGGTGGAGAATGTTTGCTCTTTTTTAAATGTGGAGACCATGAATTCTTAAATTTACCGTTGTTAAGTATGCTTCTGCATCTAATTATTGGCTTGATGCTGTCTTCATTAGTGAGATTTTAAATGATCTTCATATTGCTTCTATTTTAGATATTTTTCCTTTGTTTTGAAATTAACCCCACGTACACTACTACTGCACTGCTATGCCTATCGCAGTCACTGTCTCATATATTGTCAGCACTTTAACAATTATTCCATTAAAATATATTTACCTAGCTCACTGATCACTTTTTCTACTTCATTATTCCCTGTCATACATTTCTTTGATACAGACTTATAAGAGAACTGAAGAATTTAAGCCACTGAATCCTTACTGTTAAGGTACATTAGTGGTGATACTTCTTTTCTATAAACTGCATTATTTTTATAACATATGTGGCATAATTTTCTATGTGACTGGGCATGGCACGTTCTGGAAATTCCTTTAGGTTTTATGGTAATGTGTCATACATACATCCAAACCATTAATCATTGTATAGTTTAGGTTGATAGACTCAAGAGAAGACTAAAGTAATATGAGAAAAATGAGACTGCGACTCTCATCTTCAAAAATGACTATTATTGTTTTTGTGCCAGATGGAAGTGGGACTGCAGAACTAAAAGCAAGTTAATAAAAATAAAACAGATCAACATGTATCCTATTAAATATTTTGTTTATCTGTTTCGTGACTTCCCAGAACAACTACAATGACCACAACAATGAGCATTGTTTTGCCTTATCATTTTTATGCCACTGTTATAAACGTTTGGATTATTTTTAAAATATCTCTTTGAGCTTAACTCTAAATAACAGAAATTAGCTCTGCATTAGCCTGTGCAGATATCACATTCATAATGCCAATTCTAAATCCATAAAGCATGTATATTACTACTCAAGTAAATTAATATTTAAATGGACCACATATTTTTGCATAAGTAAATACACATACACAAAAATATGTTGCACATGCTTATTTAATTATCTAACAATGTGTATAATGTTATATTCTAATTAATATCTGACCTTCTCAGTGATGCTTATCAAAATCTGCTGTGGCATAATTAGATCCAACCTCATCTACTCATAGCCATTCTCTTTCATCAGATATATATGTTGTGTGTTTTATTATATCAATATTTGGAGATAATCATAAATAAAATGCTTAAATGCTTTTAATAATAATATCGATGGTAAAAGATTTTGGACGACAGTACTTTGGTGCCCTGTCTATTATTTCTCTGGGTCAGAAAGGGGCAGAATTTCTACTAAGTCGTGGCTTAGTTGACTTGTCCATCCAACCTCTTATGTAGGATGAAAAACTGAACAGCAGATTTGCCTCCACATAAAGGAAAAGCTTTATAGGAAACTTCATGACTACTAAACTTATTTTAGTAAGCTTTTCCAAGCCATCAAATTTATTTCTGTGCTCACCTCGAATAAAAAATAACAAGTACCATGAAAGCAGGGCACTGACTGAAACAAAAATTTAGTTAAAAGAATAAATAAGTGGATGATGTTAATTTACTACTATAGCAAAATTATATTTCTTTTTACATCAATATTAGATTTTAATATTAAATCAATTTTCTAAGATTTATTTGAATTATTCTGATGACAAATGCAAAGGAAATGGAAAAGAAAACAAAGTATAAATGGTCTGGGACATATTGAAATGCCAATTTAAGTACTAGCCTATTGGAAAATTCAACTTTTGACTTGCAATCATATTTCTCTTACAGAGACTTATGTATAAATTTATGAGGTTAGAGAAATCTCCGTAGGGATTTTCACAGTGGTTGCACCAGTCTGCATTCCCACCAACAATGGACAAAGGTTCCTTTTCCCCTACAGCCCCACCAGCATTTGTTGATTTCATGACAGCAGCCATTCTAATGTGGACTGAGATACAATATCAGCATTGTTTTCATCTGCATCTCTTGAATGACCAGTAATGTTGAACATTCTTTATATATTTCCTTGCTGTCTTTACTTCTTCATCTGAAAAATGTCTGTGTGTTTCAGAAGCTCATTTTTGAGTTGAGTCTTTAAATTTGGGAGGGCTTTTTTTTTTTTTTTTAATGTTCTTTGTATACTCCGGACAGTGGTCCTCTGACAATTCAAAATAAAATACAGAGGGAAAAAATTAGTGAATCAAAACAGGAACCTTAGAAAAATAAATCACAAAAGATATAATATCATAGCAAATTTAGATGCAGAAAAATATTATTACACATCAATTAGAGATGATACATTTCAAGAGGTGATATTAAGCGTCATGGAGTACAATATCAGGTAGAAGTATTCATTGCTACAGACATTTTAGAAATGTTTGGGTGGGGGCGGGGAGTTAGTTCAGTGGTTCTGGCACCTGTCTTGCAAGCGTAAGGACCCAGGTTCGTTCCCTGGTTAACCACATATAGTACTGGGTGTGGAGACTCATGCCCAGCAGCAACCAGTATCACATTCCACAGTGCCAGGCATGGTGGTTCACACCTGTAATCCCAGCACTTGGGAGGCAGAGGCAGGAGGATTACTGTGATGTGAGTTTGAGGCTGAGTTCAGGGCTGGCCTGAACTACAAAGCAAGACCCTGTCCCCCTCCAAAAATATAAAATAAAATAAAATAAATGGTTGGGAGTATCTAATAGTTATAATACTGGCCCAGATAATCATATTTTGGAAACAGTTGCAATACGGTGAAGGCATATAGTCACCAAAACATGTAAAAATGTATTACAGGTCTTACAAATTATAGTCACAGACAAGCAATACAATCTAAATAATAACATGATTTTATATATACAAACATACATGTATAATGTTGTGTATGTGATAAAGTATATGCACATATGGATATATAGATATAGCACCTATAGAATTTTATATAGTAATAAAGACAAAACACATCAGTCTGAAGAGAAATCCAAATAATGGTAACCCAAAAAAGTATTTACAAAAGAACATGTGCTACCTAATTCCATTTACATCAGGTTTATAAAAAATCAAAACTCCTCTGTGCTGATGAGATTCCAAGTGGTACTTTCTCATAACAGTTTATTGATTGGACTCAGTGTTTAAGAGAACCTGAACTGCACTTTCAATGTGCACATTTTTATTTGAGATATGTAGCATACGAAGATTGTGCCTTTTAGCTGCGATATTCACATATTATCTCAGGTACAAATAAAATAAAATTCTGATTTGCCCCCTGCCTTCCCATATTTAGAAAGTTCAGATCACTCAGAGGAGTCCAGAAGGCTGAGCTATGGTTTCCTCCTTCCAGCTGCTTGGTCGCTGTCACTGACCTGGCCTTGTCACCCGAGACCACAGTTCTGTCCATTCTCCCCCTTTTTTTGGTGAACCTCTCCCAGCCCTTCATCCTTCACACCTGGGCTGAAGTCTTTCCCTGACTTTATGCATATACTGCATTAATCTTTGATATATGAGTCCATCAGAGTCCCCTCAAAGTTTTCTAAGTCATTTTATGATCCATGATTTTCTTGTACTTGCAAGGAAGGCAGTGAAACTACTGAGCTAAATCCCCTAGAAGTAGTTTCTTTTTTTTTTTTAATCTTTATTGGTACATTAAATATATACATCATGACTGCACTCCATAATGGGAATTTGTACAGTTTCTTTACTAACCTCTCCTCAATTACCTAGTTTTTTTTTCTGCTAGGATACTATTACATGTACCATAAATGTACTGATTTTCTTCAAGTCAAATAGATACAATAATTACATACATTAGTGTTCCTCATTTATACTCTATAAGCTTTGGTTTTTTATCTCATATTTTAGCATCTATTATTCAAAATGATGGATTATTCAAATTATAAGTCAAAAGTTCATGATGAGGAATAGAATTAAATTTGTTTTAATTTGTGGCATAGGATACTTTTGAAAACAGTGTATAGGAAATAGATAGGGAAATATGTATGTTATTATTTGAGTTGATTGAGTGGTTCATTTCTTTCAACACATAAGGAAGTAAAGGGAATTATTTTCTCAAAATTTTTTTTCTAATTACTGTAAAATTTGAGGTATTTTATCTCTTCATACAAAGATTTCATTTTAAAGAGTATGTATTACAAAAGAGAAGCAAAATTTGGAAGATGATCATTTCATTTCATAAGTGTGGACTACGATCCACTGCTTTGCTGGGAAAAGGTGCTCTTAAACTCAAGGTCGGTCAAGAATAAAAGAAGCAGGATTTAAAGTAAAAGAAGATAATTTATCTGAAAATGCAAAAGGAGGAAGAGAGGATAACCGGCAATTCAGAATAGGCAGGGAGAATTCTCCATCAAGTTGCTCCTGGGTCTGGCCACTAGCTCATTCTATGAGGTTTCTTATCTATTGAGGCTCTCAGAATCTGATTGGCTCCCCAGCTTGTCTGTCCTCTTCAATTAAAATTTCTTCCGATCATGTGACCTTTCCTTCTCCTTTGGAGGACAGTATGATGATGAATGGAGGTATTAAGGATGGGCTACACACACTGAAGGATTAAGTAAAGAGAAAGTGTGTTATTCTCATGTTAATTGCACCACTAGAGCTGATTTTTCATTTTCACTTTCCTGATTGATTGAGTCTAACTCCGTTTGTCTTTCAAGTCAGACTGCCAAGGTCAAAGTTGTCTATGAATTTCTAGTTAACCTCAATGAGGTCTTTGTCCTACCTTTTTCCTACCTATGGGTATGCTGGCCCTTACAGTAGTCTAACACAAGGTCCACCCTGCAGGATTTTAAACTATAAGGATTACTGCACTAGGATTATTGACTTTAAGACTTACTGGGATTTACTGGGGATTTAAAGATGTCTGTCCTGTCCTACATAATCTTCAACTATGTAGTTTATTGTGGGACCACCCTGTTTTATGCATGCTATGATTATTGGTGTGAAGGCTTGGTATCAAATAAAGGTGTGGGGACTCAGGTTATGGGCTCTTCTGCTCCTCCTTCTGCTGCTCCAGTATTCAGCCTTTTGCTGCCACTGCTCAGAATAACAAGAGTTGAGTCTGGGCTCAGTCTTTTTCTCAAAATTCTGATTTTGTTGTTTGTTGGTTGCTAATCTGTTTGCTGTGGAACTCACAAGGGACAGTTTGCCACAAGGGTTGTGGCTCCATCCTCTTCCTGTCTCCCATAACTTTACTTTCTCCAACCTCCCAATAAAATGCTAGAAAAGTATTTATATTATTCTTGTACATATTTTCCAGACTTTATCCTAAATATTTTCACATTTCATAAAGAATAATATATTTTACAAGTTCTTTCCTGTTCTTTTAGTTATAATGAATCTTTTCAAGTTCTTAGGAAAATTCTCAATTTTAAATTAGGTTCTCTATGTTTATACATCTTTAAAGTACACCTATTATTGGTTTCCTCAATAATTTAATGAATATAAATATGAGCTATCAATATTTAATGACTCAATTTCTGTGTTGGCCCAGATAGCATAAAAGGGAGTCTCTCTCCTGCGATAATTTTTAAATGGAAACAGTATGTTGATCAATAATTTTTAAGATATAGGACATCAAATCTTCCAGATAGCAATCTCTGAATGATAAGCAACCAGTCAGGTGATCACAAAGAGTGCCCTTGGCTCATTTAAAGAAGTTTCTGAAAGTGAAAATAAGGCTGAATTGGTGAATTCTCTGAGATGGCCGAGGTGAGCATGCAGGGAGAGCAATGTGGCTGGCTTCACAATGCGGACATGAAAGCAGGGGCTGAGGATGGTACAGATTTGTCTGTCGTCCAACTTGAGTAGTCAACTGAGTATCACTATACTAGTCAGTAGTGACACAATTTGAGAGTCAGAAAAATATTGTTCCAAAGTTTCTGATGGATACTTGCGATTCACATAAGGTTGATATTTCTCAAGTTCAAACCCACCAGATTGCAGAAGTGCATGATTTATTCACCATTAGTTGGGTTCTCCAAGTGGTCTTCTTTCAGCATTTGAGGATAATTACCTGTAGGCTAAATCTTGTTATGATTTTTCATAACTGATAATAAAAGCAACAGCTGAGAAAATAAATGTTTCCAAGAAAATTAAATTTACATTATGAAAAATTTATTTATAGGACACAAAACTTTCAAAATGCAACAAATATAAGATACACAAGATATGGAAAATAATTTCTCTTAGTAATTAAACATTATACAGAATATAAGAAAGCTTAAAGCATTCATAAACAACACTTGAAATATTGTAAAAAATATTTCAAACTAAAGGTAAAATGATAATGAATGGAAAATAGATTTACAGAAAAAAGAAACTGAAATGTTAACAATAGAGGTCAATTTGATTGCTTTTCAAATATGTATCTTTCAGAGTTCAATTAAGTTCTCAGGAAACATACAAAGGTCACAATATATGTCTTAATTTTAAAACTTTTCTTGAAAGGTTGTGTAGAATTCTCATTAATTTAAGGGATTTTCAAACTAATTGATTATTTATATCTAGTGTAGACACATATTGGAACAACTGTAGTTACACACCACTCATAAAATAAACCCATATGTTTAATATATCTTAAAAATATTGTAAATATGAACTTAATATTTTATGCCTTAAAATCACTTCTTGAAGATATTCTAACATGAAGCTATAAATCTTTGAAAACAAGTTTTAAAATATCAATAAATATTATTTCTCATATTTATTTATGGTAATATATGCGTATTAATATAGAAATATTAATAGACATATTCAAAGTAAAAAATGTCAAATTTTTCAATAGCAACTCTTACCTTACATTAAAAGAAAATGTCTACTTAAAATATTTCCTTATCTTTTATTTATATTTTGAAAAACTAACAATATACGGAAATTACTCGGGCATAATTACAAGCAGGTGGCCTCCTACAGACTATTGTGTATTAAGTGGCACCAGATAAAAGCAACTGATAAATCCACCTGTCTTTGGCCAAGGCATTCTGAACAAGTAGCCCCTCACAAAGAGGCAGCAAAGTCCATCTCTTTTGACAAAACAGGAAAAAGTATTTCCCGGGAAGAAACAGCAGGTATAGCAAAGGTGAGTAATTGGCTGACCCAAAAAGATTAATTCATTTGAAAAGAATAACAAATAATAAAACTACAAACGTAGTTTCTTTTGCCCTTAAAAGATAATTCATCATGAAATTTCTGCTAACATCCTTTGATTTAATATTCTGTTGTGTGGAGGAAAAACTATGAGAATGTTTGATCATCAGGATGACCAGTACAGAAATAAAGCATTCTCTGGGTAGAAAAGCTGAATTATAATGACTTGTAATTACTTTAAAAATGTGGTTTCAGAGAGTCAGGGAGAGTTGACCTCATGAGTGGTGGATATGGTTTCTACCGGCTTCTGTGCTACAGAGTACAATTACAGAAGTAATCATTGCAATTGTTTGGAACTTTATTAGACTGCTTCCATGGCAACAGCTTGTATTTCTATTTTGTACATTCTGTGAGGTACAAATTTATGTTATATCTTAAGATCAGCTAATCAGCCTTAATTTTAATCAAAATGCTTTGTATGAAAATAAGTGAAATGGACAAAGACTACTCACAGACCAAAGAAAGGATATAAATGTTCCCAAATATTTAGAATCTGACAGGGATATTTTGCCACAAGTCTTTGATTAGCAATTTCGCTAAAAGACAGAGTAGAATGAGAGAATATTTATCCTTGTTATCTAAATCATTAATTTTTATCATTATTGTTATCCAACAATTCATAATTTTTAGAAACAAATATCTTGAAACCAGATAATATGCCATGCATTACCTGTTGACTATTTTATTGAATCTTCATTTGTTCTATACAGATGTTACCAGACTGTTTTCTTTTAATAAAGAATGAAATGCCAAAAAAAAAAAAGCAATCTTATGCTTGAAATAACTTTTAAAAGGTATTCAAGTAAAAGATTTAACCCAGGTGATCTTCAGACTCTCCGTTGCTGAATATCCTATTATAGTTCAACATAATCTTGATTACGCACCCATTTGAATGTAGGGTTAGTCCTGTAACTTGACTTTCTTCAAGAATTTAGATGAAAAGGACACATTCTACTTCCAACTAAAAATTGCAGGACACTTTCTCATAGTTAACTATGCGTGCCTTTCCCTTCGCAAGAGATAGGTACGATTTCCATTAGTCAGAGGCAGTTCAGTCTGCCTACCTCTTTACATGAAGATGTTCAGGAGCAGAGGAATCACTAAACTGAGATGAAGGCGGGGTGTGAAAATATTCCTTTTAGAATTTCTGGAACGTTTTTAAAATTTCAAATCTTTTTTTTTTTGAGTACTTTTTAAAAATTTTTTTATCTTTATTAGTACATTACATATACACATCATGATTGCACTCCATAATAGGGATTTATACCAGTATAAAACACAACTTAATTCTCATTTTTTCCCCATAGCCCTACCCACATACATAAAAATTTCAAATCTTTATTGGTACATTATGAATACACATCATCATCACCTTCAACATTGAGAGTTTTTACCAAAATATGACACAACTTTATTCTCATTTTCCCCTTGCCCCACCCTCTATACACATAATATACCTTTTCTTTTTTTATTACTATCACATTCTTTTTTTTCCTCATTATTTACCCCTACACCCTCTTTCCTTTTAAATATTTTGTACTTCACAATATCAACCGTATATACTAGAACTCATTTATATCTTCATTTTCTCATACCAGAGAAAAGATACAATATTTACACATCTGTGACCTATTTATTTCACTTATGAAGATGTCTTAAAGGTACATCCATTTGAGTATGAATGACACAGTCGTATCATTTTTAGTGGTAGAATAGTACTCCATTCTTAAATGTTTTCTGCAACATAACCTTGCTAATCCATACGATGTAACTGGTAATATTACACTTAAAATAAAAAAATTATGTAAGTATTAAGACACAAATCACAGAATTGATTTCATTAATTTCAGGCTATCTCAGAAAAATAAGACATTAGATTATTTTCTTTATTTGAAAAATTGGCATGCGTCATTTATTAATATCATTGTTAATTAGAGTAATCATCAGGACCCTTCTATTTGTTCTGATTACAAATTAGTAATTAGATTACAGTCTAAGTTAACCATAAGGGAAAATCTCATGACACGTGACACACAAAAAAATGTTTCAGCCACTGTAAGGAATGGAGCTGCCTGTGCATCTGATTCTCATATGTAAGTGGCTCAGTCTTGCTTTTCTTTGGGTAGATTTTTTTTTATCTGAACATCTGTAATCCGTGCACACTATGGTTTCCATCCTCAAGTAGAGACTAACTTGCCTTTCCAATTTTAGACTGGAAATCTTTCAAAAGTTTATGAATTGGTTCAGATACATGATTCTGGCCACTCATGTCTGTGATTAAGGACTGCAACTGAGAGAAGGAAAACTCAGAGATAACTTTTTAAGTAAGTCCTTGTCAATAATTCCTAAAAGTTAAGGAAGTTTCATTTGACATAATTGAAAACTAGGAGTTTCAGTGACAAGAGTTACTCATTAATATTTTGAATTTCAAACTCTTAAAAAATTTTTCATACTACAACATTGTAATAATCAAAACAGTATAGTACTGGCAAGCAAACAAACAAATCCATTTAACAGTAAAACAAGTCCTCAAACCTTAGTGATTCCAGCACCTGTCTTGCAAATTCAGGGACCCAGGTTCCATCCCCATAAACCACAGACAACAATGCAGGGTGTGGAGACTCACACCCACTAGCAATCAGAACCACATATCACAGCGCCGGGCAGAGTGGCTCATGTCTGTAATCCCAGCCCTTGGGAAGCAGAGGCAGGGGGATTGCTGAAAGATTAAGGCTGACTCAGGACCAGCCTGAACTACAAAGTGAGACCCTTTTTTTTTCTCAAAAAAAAAAAAAAAAGTGGGGGCTGGGTACCGCATGATTCAGTAACCAGCTGCATATAGACCAGAAATAAATCACCATGCCAGCACAGCCATCTCATTGCCATGTATATTACAGTGCTATTCACAATAGAAGTGGAAATAATTTACTCATCAACTGATGAATGAATAAAGAAAATGAGGCAGATATACACAATGGGATGTCATTAATCTATAAAAAGTAAAATACTATCATTTAGAACATATAGATGTAACTGAAGATCATTATATTAGTTTTTAAAAGTCAGGCAGAGAAAGATAGGCTGCTGCTTTAATTCACTCAAATGTGATATCTGAAAAATTCATGTCACACACACGTGCATGCACACACTCACTGTACTGTGTGGAAATATAAATAAACACATAAGCTAATTATAAAAATTACAGTAGCAATTATTGACATGGATTTAGCCAATTTTATTTCGAAAGTTTAAGATTCCCTCTCTTTTTGTTGTTGTTTGTCATTTGTACAATGACCAAAAGAACCTTCTCTGATCCAACTCCAGAGGCATTTTCTGTACTAAATTTTCTGTGTATAAAAAGAAATCATATGATCTCATTGTGGACATTTTCACAGAAGATTCAATGCCAAATTTTATGAACAGTGAGTATTCGGGGTGTTTGGAAAAGACAGACTCATTCTTTTCGGGATCTTTATCTGATATAATTTTGCTCGTGAATTTTGTCTACAAATGAAGAAAAAGCAAGTAGCAACAAGTATTGCATTTTGCTCTGTGGGGGAGCAAATACAAGAGTAAGAAAATAGATTGCCTTCCCTGTGGTATCTTTTGATGTGCTGGCTTAACAGTAGGTGGCCTTCTGATCATCAGCTGGCTGCCTCCAGGAATACTTCGAGGCAATTCAGAAGAGAGACTCCTGGGAATTCTATAATTGAAGCAGAATACAAAAGCTGTACTAAGTGTGATACCCAGAGGAAATCCTTAGAAGACTGGATTATTTAGGAGCTATTTATTATAGGGCAAGAAAAAAAAAACCAAAATAGTCATTTTCCACTGTCTCCCCTCAGGTCTACTATATTATTTTATGTACATAAACTTAAACAGGTACATTTTAGAGGTCTGTTGTGACCATCACTATAAAATTCATTTATTTCTATATAGAGGGCAGCAAATAAGTTTACCCATGGTTTCGCTCTAGGTACTTTTGAATATCATCATTTAAGGTACAGTCTCAGGGATCATTTCTATAGATTCTATCACCATTTCTCTTATCTTCACATGTTCTTCCTCTAGAATTTCTACACATCCTTTGACACTCAGATTTGGAAGAACTTAACCAGAAGATGAAAACTGATCAATTAGTCAATCAATAAAGGACAAATATTTTCAGTCTTAGTTCATAAGTTATTGAATTATCAGTTGCTTTGGGAAAGGTGTGGCTCATTATTTGCAATTGTAAATATATAGTTTTTCTCAGTTTAAACATCTCTATAAGTTGAGAAAATGGATGTCAACCTAAGTTGGATCTGCAAGTTCAGTATCTTTTGAACTTTGATATTCCCCACTGTAGAAGTAATAAGGTCATATCAAAGGCTATTCAGAGTGCACTAGAGAAAATGTCTACTCTCTTCAGTGGAAAAAAAAAAAAATAAGAATGATTTTTTTTAACAGGTAGTGTTACTTTCATATGGAGGGCCCTAGAGGATGTCATAGAGCACAAAAAACTCACTACACTACTGGCCCCTAGAGAAAAATTAAAAATGCATGCACAGCAACCTCAGTGACAGCGGAGCAGTTTGCTGTAATAGATATCTGGAAGATCATGCCCACCACTGAAGCACCACTTGCAATTAGTGGCTAGAGTTAAATTGTTCCAATCTCATGATGTTTCAATAAATTTTAAAATACTTAGAGAAGTTATTCTTTGCCCAAAGTGTGTATACATTTTTGACAGACTATATAGAAATTATGATATTTTAATATGTATCAATAAATCAGGACACTTGAGTGTATTTGTAAATTTTATTGAGTCATACTAAAATTTATGTTAAATTTAAAGATTTCTGAGTTATTGGTAATATTTTAGGACATACAATAAGTAGTGTGGTGAGTAATTCAGTACTGACTGATGGGTCATTTCTTGTATTGTTTCAGAGGAAGCTCAACAGTGTGATTTTCTCTCTCCAGAAACTACTAAGTGAAGTGCACTGTGATGTATTTAGAACAAGAGACCAAAGTTTGCTTCAAAAGTTTTTGTACTTTTATTTCTCCTCTTATGTGTTCTTTCCAAATATAAAAGTCAGTGGACTTTATTATATTCTTGAAAAAAATACCTGAAAAATATATTTGGAATATTGGAAGATGCATAGAGTTCTTGGATTTAAGACCAAAAGTTCCAAATATTTCTACTACTAACAAAATAATATTTTAAAAATTGAGAAAAAATTTCTGTGCTTCATTCAGAATGAGAGATTCTGAAATGCTACATACTAAACATTGGGTTCTAGAAAAATTGAGACACTATAATCTGAAAGAAATCCAACAGTTCCTAAAGAGAAGTTGGACAATTTATTGACTGAAATGTAGCCTTTCTCAATGAAAGAACAAAGAAAGGAAAGAAAGAAAGAAAGAAAGAAAGAAAGAAAGAAAGAAAGAAAGAAAGAGAAAAAGAAGAGAAAGATTGATTAAATGAAAGGTTGAGGATGACACTTAGTAAAAAAGGCCATGGTTGTATTTTCCAGTGCCACAAAAATGAAATTAGTTATTTCCTTACAGTTATATCTAATTTATGTATAAGTGACAGAGAATTCAGCATTAATTATCTTAGTCAAAATTGTTATACATTTACTTGCAACAAGGCTATATAGGTTGTGACTTTGAATTTTATCTAATTACTCAGACCAGAGAGAATTTTCAGAACAGTGCATCCTAGATAGTATAGAAAATGTGCAATGTGTTCAGCTACATCTTGATTGCTTCATATAAAACAAATAAATGTACATATTAAATTGAAAAATATATCAGGAATATTTGATACATTATAATTCAAAAATATTTGTTCTATGGAGAATCATGTAAGAGAATGAGATGGAAAAACTATGTAGAGACAAATATTTGTAAACCACATGTCAAACAAAAGACTAGCAGTTGTGAGCTTCTGAAAGACCTCCACTCAGTTATGTGTTATACACTTGCTAGTCAGGAAAACCAACATTATTCTCATCTGTACTATCTTTGAGTAAATAGCAATGAAAATTTTCTCTCCATCTCTTTCCAAAGTAGATCTATTATCTAAGAAATGATGCAACAATTCCCTTTGGGGAAAAAAAAAAGATAATATCAATGCGTATCCATATAGTGAAGCAGATTACACCATTTGCCTAATTCTTATCTATTTTATTAAAGACAACAAAATATGTCATCTTCATAGGAGAATTTAGAATGAAGTGAGACATGTTATACTTTTGTTTATTTTAATGAATTCTGAGCATATACTGAACCATAAGGCTTCATATGAGTAAATTTAAAAACACCAAAATTAGAGCCAAGTTCAAATGGGCCTTTTACAAAGTATAGGAAGGTAGAGCAAAATAATATTCTTTGTGTAACACACTACTTTGTCATTTGGAAATTAATTCATTTGAAAATATCTATCTTCTTAGAACAGTTTTGATGATTAAAACTTATAGATGAATGGGTTGGGAAAATCTGATATTGGCACTCAAAGCAGTGCTATTTGCCACTAAGAGAGATAAATGAGTTAGTTCTAGGAAAATTAAGGTAACTTGAGACCATTATGTTAAGTGAAATACATTAGACACATGTGCTTTAGTATTACATGGTTTCCCTTATATTAAACCCAAGTTATAAATAAAGAGTAAAATAAAATATAAATGCTAGGAAGTTGGGAGATAGGGTCTTAAAAATGGAAAGTTGATCGAGAGATGGAGGGAGTGGGGATGGATGAGAAAGAAAGGAGCTGAAAAAAGGTACAAAGATGTGGAGTGTGCATGTACTGAGTGTGCATGAGGCATGGGAAGAGTAGGCCCTGCAAATGTGTACTACATTAATGAATCAAAAATATTCCTATGATGAAGCAGACAAAAGTGAAACCAGAGAAAACACTCTGTGCTATATAAACACTGTATCATGAGAAACAGGAAAACACTGTTTTGAAATCCAGACAAATGATAAAACTACAAAAGCTAAGTAAATAATAATTCAAATTCAGCATAGTAAATACTTTTGAAATGAGGAGGAGGCCAAGCAGAAGACATATAGGATACAGATGCAACTTCCATTTTGAAATCAAGGTGTTCGTTCGCTCATTATTCTTTGAATGGTCCAGATAGTTTATACTCTAATTTGTATGTTGTGATTCATAATAAAAATTAGATCGTTCAAAGAAAATAAAAGCCCCTCTCTTTAATGGAAATACTGAATGACAAATGAGCAAAAAGAAAAATAATAATAATAATAATATCACCACTCTTTTTGGTACAATCCATGAGATTAAACAGTCAAAATGATCTTATTACAGAAAACACACCCAGATATGCAAAGGTTAGCATAGGTCCTATTAGAAAACATCATTCACATATATATCTAATGATGATTTTTCCCTGCCTATTATGAAGGAATGAGAATGTATAATTAATACCAATTTGTATAATTAAATAAATTTGGCATTTCTGCACACTAAACAATCACTGAGAAATTTTAAGGGAAGAAGCACAAATAATGTGATCTAAACTGAGAACAGAGACTGTGAAGAGAATTTGAAGATCAAGAAGTAAAGGCAGAGAGACAAATTAGGATGTTATTGGAGACCTGCTAGGAATGGTGAGTTGGTTATGGACTAAGGCAATTATTTAAAAAAAAAAAGATTGGTTATCTGAGCATTGAGATATTATATAGCATATATGCTATTATATAGAGAACAAATTGTCCTATATTCAAATTTTCAGGTCTTCCTCTAGTGAGGTGTTACCAGATTGCAAATAATGCCCAAACACGTTTGGTATCACAACATCTAGAGCGAAGATAATTTTCGACTGGCCCCACTTATTTATACAGCACCAGTGATAGTGCCACCCTTAAAAGATTTTTTTTTCCTAAGTCGCAAACAAACTTTGGTAATGATCCAAATTAATTACCATGCAAGCGTATTCCAGTGCAAATGATAATTGAATTCTGGAACTCAGGTTTTTTAGGGCCGCGCAGACGCATGCTTCTCTGGTTCCAATGAAGTGATGCTTAGGTTCAGATAATTAAAAGGGATTGTTCACTTTCAAGAGCGTAGATACAGATATTTATACCTGTATAAATACAGGTACGAGTGAAGACGTGGAGGATCCTCCTGAACATTCAGAACATCTCAAAGAGTTGGCGCTCACCAACTCAACACGATTATGATCTCGCACTATTGTAAGCGAAAGGCAGCCTTAAATCTTCCAAGATTGCTTCGGGTAGTCTTATGGTCCCTGTGCAGAATCATCGTGGTAATTGCCGAACCAAGTCTGACTGATTTAGGATTTTTATGAAGAGAATTTGGCAACGAAAGATCCAGGTGTTGTGAAGGAGCCAAGAAAAGAAAAGACCTAAGGATATGCTTAACGCTAGACATCTGTCTATCGTGAATTTTTATTCTGTGGTTGTCATGGAAATGAGACCAGAAAATATATCTCCAGTTTCAGGAAATGTAAGTTTGCCTCTCTGAGACTAATTTGCGCAGGACATTGCTTGATATCCATGGTGGGGTAGCTACAGTATGAACGGTAATGAGCCTTGAGACGCTTGCAGTCACATCCTATCTGTCTGCTCCATTTTACCCTGAGATGTACGACGGCAGGAGGAAGGCCACTGTTGGAATGCCTACCCTTGGGAATCCATTAGCGTTGATCTAATGGTTTTTGGGAAGTTATATTTACTCAACTTAGCAATGTTAAAACACTGAAAAGGAAATCTTAAGATCAGGCCTTTCTTTTTTGAAAATACCGTGTACTGAAAGAAAATACAGGCATAGGCATACAAATTCTAGAAATGAAGAGTGAAATGCCATAGGAAACAAGACACATATTCTAGGAATAACACAAGGATAAATTGGTGGAGAACCTTAAGTCTCTGGTGAATTAGGCTGTACATGCTGTGGACAACTGACTCCTAGATTTATGATTGGGAAAATAACCTGTTTTTCTGAAGGTTTCTTAATTTTTCCCTAACAGCCAAAAGCAATCTTAATAAGTATGAAAATTTGGGGACATGACACCCGATTAAGATCACCATAACCAAGGAGAAGTGATTTATGGACTTACTATGAAGGAATTTTTTTTTTAAAGCTACTTCTGTGAAATACGCAACCAGTGACCAATATTTCTTTCAGTTTCTCATGATTTCCATAGGCCCTGAAGAAATGCTTGAAGAACTACCAGCAGGAGAAAGCTACTTCAACATTTTGACATCTGTCCATATTTATAAACTTCAGTTTCCATTTGCTTACAGCACTTATTGCAAGTATATAAATGAGGTGTGACAGGAACCCCATGGCTATTATTGATAAACGATTGTGAAAAGCTTGTATTTTTATTACCTTGTGTTCAACCACCAAAAACAACCAGGGACCAACATTGTGTTATCTGAAATAGAAGAATAGTGCTTGGATTTAAAATGAGTTCTATGTGCATTTATTTATATTCTTCACTATTAAACACAGAGTAGTTTGGCTATCAGTATTATAAAACACATTCGAAAAATAAGCAGAATAAAAATACATAATCAAAGTACTGACAGTTTCCTGAAAATATTAACTTATTTTCTATTCAAAGGACACAGCCCTCCTCACCTCCACTATTTGACTTCACTCAGCCACATTTCCAATTTGCCTACCTGTTTATTTATTTATTTATTGTATTTTCTCCTCTCAGATTCTTACTCTGGCTTTGGAATTGCAATGAATGTCTGGACCTAAGAGAGTTCAAAAGTAACTGCCAGTGGGAACCATCACACTTCAGAACTCAACAGATAGCAAAATATCAGAGTTAATAAAGGTTGGATCTGTCTCTCGTTTGCACTGAGATGGATGTCAGATGAATTGAGCAGAACAGTTGAACGGGCTGTCTATGGAACAAATATGCTACATAGTTCACTCTGTCATTTACCCAGGAAAGTCTTACTGTTGGATTCAAAAGTTCTTCCGGTTCTTGATTTAAATTATTTTTGAAAGTTCAGCTGACTATTTTCACAACCCCAAAGCACAAAAATAATAGAGATGATAAAGAGTGGAACAAGAAATATATAACATAGCCTGTTTTCATTTGATTTACATCTGCACATGCTGCTAGGTCCATGTAACTCATTTCTAAAATAAATCTGTCTCTGGAAAATTTTGGCAGACATAATGAATGTAATCTCTGTGTGTTTTTGATGTTGCCTTGGGAGTAGTTCTTAAGTTCAGTTTCAACTGTATGGAAATAGAAGCAGTGAGACCCTAATTTTTAAATCAGATTTGCTTAATATTAAAATAAAAGCCAGAAGTCAAACAAACAACAGCAATTTCCGTAGTAGAATGGAAATCTTAAGATTTTAAACAGTCATTTAATGTATATTAAATATATATACAATGTAACATTATAGATAGATGATAGATAGATAGATAGATAGATAGATAGAATGTAGGAAATAACTCATCTCACATTCCAAATAAGAATGCAGAACAAGGAGAAGTTAAATACTTCTTTGTTCTATTTGTTTATTTATTTATGGATTCTTTCATTCAGGTGGATCCAGGTTTAAATCCAGAACCTCCCTTTACATTTACATTTACATAACCTCATTTACATTTCCAGATCCATTCAATCTCCTGGCTTTCCTTCTTTCCTTCCTTCTTTTTTTCCCTCTCTCCCTCCCTCCTTCCCTGCCTCCATTCCTCCCTCTCCTTCCTTTTCATTCCTTTCATTTTTCTGAGACAAGGTCTCACATTAGCCTGAACTTCCGATCTTCCTGCCTCAGTCTCTCATTTACCTGAGATTTGGGATATGAACCACTATGCCTGGCTCAGCAAATTTCTTATGGAAAAGATTATCACAATAGCACAAAATTTTAAAACTTTTTTTTTTTTTTGACACAGGGTCTCACTTTGTAGTTCAGACTGGCCCTGAGCTTAGCCTCCAACTCACATCACAGCAATCCTCCTGCCTCTGCCTCCCGAGTGCTGGGATTATAGGCGTGAGCCACCACACCGGCACTGTGGTATGTGGTACTGGTTGCTGCTGAGCCTCAGTCTCCACACCCAGTATAGTATGTGGTTACTGGGGATCAAACGCAGGTCCTTGCACTTGCAAGACAGGTGCCAGAACCACTGAGCCAAATCCCTGGCCCAAAATTTTAAAACTTTTTGCAGTAAATTTCATTTCCATTACTTTATATTTGGCTGACTAATTTCATTAAGTATTTCAACCAATTAAAATTCGTGTTTATATAGTTGTTTGTTTGTATATTCATTTATTTTTAACAGACTTCTAGATTTAATTTTTATTTAACTTAACTTTTTTTATTATGAAATAGGTACATTATATATATGTATATACATATCATGATCTCACTCAACATTGACAATTTGTACCAGTATTTGACTAGACTTGATTCTTATTTTTTCCCATTCCCCTGCCCCACCCATGACTGCCAACCCCTATATACATAAGCTTTGTTTCCCTTTTTTTTTTTTTTTTGTATTATCAGCACAATTTTTCTCCCTGAGAATTGAATCTCAGGCATTTTTTCCCACTGAGCTACAAACCTGGCACTTTTCTTTTGGTTTGTTGTCTGCTTGTTTGTTTGTTTGTTTGTGTGTTTGTTTTTGAGACTTGTTTTGGCTTAGACTGCTGGTTTCTAGGCAGGCAGGCACCAGGCCTGGATCCTGTGATTTTACATTTAAACCTTAAAATCCTGCTCCAAATTCAGAGGTGAATGTTATCATCATCTCATTTTATTCAGTCAAGATACTTTTGTGTTACTCCATCAATTTTTTCTATAGCTTGACCCCTCTTTATTCTCTATTATTTCAGTGTAATATTCCATGGCTTTTCTGATTCAATCCCCAGATGTTATTTCAGTGTTGCTGCTGTTTTCTTTTTGAAAGAGCAACAAACAAAGCCGCACTAGTCTTAGAAGCAGAAATTTTTCCCTTCACAATTCGAAGCTCTTGCTTCACCCAGGTTAGCTCTGAAAACAGCTTTCTCATTTGTTCTCAGTTATCTTCATGACAACCACAACTATGTTATAAAAATGACACCATGACACCACAGAAGGAAGGGCAGTAAGGAACCAAGCATCATGATTTAAGAAGATGTAAGCACTGTCAGTTAAATTAATAAATTTTATAAACTGTAGATGGGTAAAACAGGGCCAGGCACTGAAGGTCTAACATGTCACAAGAATAGCAACTTGCAGACAACTTAGTGTCTTCTAATGACAGAGGGCTGATTCGAGCAGATGAGAAGACTGAGATGCTGAGATAGAGCTTAGACTATCGCTCCTAGTACTATAATTTTCTTCCAATACAAGATATACCTGGAATAAATATTAGATGGTAATTTCCCATTATTGTTGGGGCACAGTTGACCAAACATTTATATTTCGATGTACTTATTTCCCCTGAAATTTAGCTTGCATAGAAGTGAAGCAAAAGTTCAGCAATGAAAATTTAATATAAATAATGGTGCATTCTTTTATTATAATATTATAAACTTCTTAAAATGATAGTATAGGTTCCCCAACATCCAAATATAATTATAGTTAAAATGTATTAGATGTAAAACAATGATGTATAATTTGAGTCCATGAGTCTAAAATAATAGCAGATATATACTTAAAGTATCAGAATTTTTCTATCAGATTTCATTCTATTTTCATTTTCTAATATCTTTCAGTAAACATCCTATTAATGGCTGAGATTTATCATTGATATAAATTTTATTAAAATATAATATAGTAATGAATATGAATTACTGTAATAATGCACTTTAAATGTACACATATATGTATTTTCTATGTACTAGTTGGAGCATAATAATCAATAGAATTTTCTTGGCAAGACCACATGCCATAGTTTTTGCACCGTCAATTTTAATACTGTAAGTTCTGAGAAAACTGTCAAGTGTTAGACAAATGGGAATGGTTGGTCACCTTGTGTAGACAGAATATCTCATATCTTTTCCTGATACAGAGAAAGTACTTAATAAATATTTCTTGAATCCTTAAATTTACTAACAAAATCTTTAATTAAAATATTTATGACTGTGCAATATAAAATAAATATTTACATGTAATGTTACTTTATTTTCCTGAATTTACTTTTCTAAAACAATAAAATTATTCAGCCACAATTCTTATTTTGAGATGCCCATAAAAGTGATCTTGAAAGCCTATTTTATTTGACCTCATAAAATTTATTCAGTTATATTGTGGGAGATTTCTGTGCACATGGTATAAAAGGAATTGTTTATTTATAAAAGGAATTTATTTACAAAAGGAATTATATTTATAAATATATTATGTATATTTATAAAGTTTATTATATATTATATATATTTATAAAGTTATTTATAAAAGGAATTGTATCCAGTAAAGCTAAGTAGAAAGTTAAACTAAATAATTCAGGGATTTCTTAGCTAATTTACAGAGACCATCCATTCTCAGTTCCTGAGATACTTATGAAATTATTCATTAAAAAGAACAACTACAATACCAAGATCATAATAAATTAAGTGAAATGATTTTAATTGTTTTAATTTGATGTCCATATATACTAACATTGGTGATTTTTTTCTTGTTGTTGTTAGAATTGAATTTTAAAACTTGATTTCCATAAAGGCTAGCCTTTCTGACCTTTTCCAAGCTGTCTAGCTAAAAGGTTACCTGCCTCATTTCCATTAATAAAAGCAATGTGCTTTTAAAGCTTAACCACATTACCTTAAAGGCAAAAACAGAATATAAGTGGAATCTATGTTTTTTCAGATATTTGAATTTTCAAGACATAGACTGGTTTATTGTTCACAATATAAAAGTCTTATACATGTATATGTTACATTACCCCATTTTGTTAGTTTATATTTTAGTTATCAAAATTCACAAAAATGTACAAGTAGTCATTTTTTGATATGAAGCCATTCATATTGTAAAACAATATTTTGAAGCAATGGTGAAATCAGTTAACTCAGTAAAATATAATATCATAATAATGAATAGAACTTGCTGTAATAATGTACTTTATATATACACATATATGTATTTCCTATATACAGTTCAGCATATAAATCAATTATTGTACAGTGAAAAATACATTCTCCTCCTCAACATGCACCCTTTGACTTCAAACACACTTACCAAATTGTTCGGACCACTTGCTGAAACAGTTCTGGAAGTCCTCTTTCTTGACCATCTTTCATGGCAATAATTCTGCTGCCTCAATGCCTTGAATCAATTTAAAACATTTGCCTTCTGTGGACTCTGAGATCGACGAAGAGTCAGAAGTCCCAGGGGTGAGATCTGATCAGTGAGGGAGAGGAAGAGACCACATTAGTGATCACATTTGACAGATGCTGTAGCAGAAGAGATGTACGACAGAGGGCGTCGTCATGATGAAACTATTTGTCCATTTTTTATTATCTTTTTCTGTTCCTATCTGTTTCTGGGTATATGTTTTGATATATAACAACTATATGCATCCTGGGGAACTGATACATTTAGATATTACATCTTAAGCATTTCTACCTCCTTTTACCCCAACTTTCTTTCTCTTCCTCCCATAAGTCCACTCCTCATCTCCCCTAAGTCTACTTCCTAAATGTTTTAAGAAGCCCAAGTACAACTCCAGAATTCATGGTAACCCAGGAAAACCAGATGATTTACACTGAGAATTCTGAAATTTGGTCTCAGCATCATAAATATGGACCCAAGTTTTATCTTCTGGGAAAACATTTCTTAAACAATGGAAGTCGGAAGTAATAGGATTATGCAACTTCAGTGAAAGTGAAAAATTTTCATTTTAAACTTTTTTTCCTGACCCATGAGGTATGTAGTGCTGAATGCTTGCCTATATTAATTCAAGGTTCAGTTAGAACACAGAGACTCTGTTGCTGCTAAAATATTGTAATTTTATTTGTTTTTTGATATTTATGAAAATAAAAGGCAGGCATTGGTTTATCAAAACATTTCAATAAATCTCTGTAAGTTTGGATCATTTAAACTTAAATATTTTCTGTCCATTTCTCAGTGGTACCTAAAAGATCCTTTTGTGTGACTAAAGGTTAGCAAATTACTAGTCAACTCTAAATAACCACTGCATTCAAAATCCGTGAGGTAGAGCCATTTATAGGAAACCCAAAGAGTAAAGCATTTCTTCTGGAGTGAGATTCTTTCTATTCAGTTCTTAGTTCTGCTTTGTTATGAGTTACTGATTTTCAGCAAGTTGTTGAAACATTTTTGTGATTCAGTTTCCTCATCTGTTATTTAATGGGAGCTATATTAAAATCTCAGTCCTGGCAATGTGAGGATTGCTAAATGTTGAGGTGAATTGTGTGCTGTGATTATAAAATTTCTTAGAGCATAGCTACCTCTCAACATTACTGACTTTTAAAATTATTACTAAAACTTTATCAACCTTTATGTGAAAGAATTTTGGTAAAAAATTCATTTCTTCTATGGATACACGAACATTAATAGAATGTCTTCAGTAAGCAAATGTTGATATCCTAATTGCCTATTTATTATTTAAATGGTACTTCATATTTTAAAACACTTTAGAGTTTGTATTATATTTTCAGTGCAATCATCTAAACTGCCTTTGAGATTCAGAACAATTCCATTTGGCAAATACTATGGTTTTATGCAGCAACCGAATGTGATTTAGCTGTAAAAAGATTGGAGATACCCAAATTGAGATGCCATTCTAACTGGTTTCCAAACTCCCTCTTCTTATGGCTGTGTCATAGTTTTCCTACTTAATCAATACAATATTCAAAAATAATAATCAATATACAGCTCTTATATATACAAGAGATAACATGCAAGCAGCACTATGTTTTTTAGCACTTTAAAATTTAGCTGCTTTATAACATTTTCAAAAAAAAAAAAAAAAAAAAAAAGGATAATTGGGCGTGCTGGTGCATGTCTGGAATCTCAACACCCGATAGGCAGAGGCAAGAAGTTTGCTGTAAGTGAAGCTAACCTGAATTACGCAGTGAATCAAGAGGAGTCTGAACTACATAGTGAGAATCTGGCTCAAAACTTTAAAAAACAAAACAAAACAAAACAAAAAACCAGAAAAGGATGATTTGAAGACCCTCCAAATTTAAAGACCCAGTTCAAACATGAGCATCTGAAATTTAAAGATATTTCTCCAATGAAGAATTAGAAACAGCAAATAAATACATTAAAAAATATTCAAAACCACCATTCATTCATGAAATGCCAGTTGAAACAATGCTGAGATTTCATCTCACTCCAGAAAGAATGGCTATTATCACAAAATCAACCAATAACAAATACTGTTTGGGCCGTGTGGAGAAAGGAACTCTTCTCCATTGTTGGTGAGAATGTAGACTGGGGCAACCACTGTGGAGATCAGTGTGGAGAGTCCTCAAAAATTAAAACTAGAGGTTCCAGAAGATCCACCTATTCCTCTTCTTGTTATCTTCATAAAAGATTTTAAAGCATCATATCATCGCAATAGATGCACAGCCATGTTTATAGCACTGCAATTTGTAAGAGCTAAATTTTGCCAAACAGCCCAAATGCCCATCAACACAGACTTCTACAATTAGACTGGGCTTGAAGTCTCAAGCTGAACCTTCAGTGATAACCAATCATTTCACATCTGAGACTCTGTCATCGTTATACAGCCCATTTACCAGCACTTGACCACTTGTGGCTTGGTTCAATTTTAAAGATTTGAGCCTATTTTTCTTAGGTTTTTATAAGTACATGCTTTCAGCCATGCTAGTTTACAATCACATTGGACAGTGACCGAAAATACATAATACAGCTTGTTTCTTTTATTAAATTCCCCTCTTTTCCGCTCTGACCTCCC
>PVIR01009780.1:0-51879 GCA_004026965.1 Petromus typicus | reverse complement strand
AATTGCTGTTGATGAGGAGGAAATTGAGGCAGTGACATTTTGAATAATCCAGTTCAGGGGTGTGAGTCACCAATCCACAGTATTCAGTTCAACAACCATTTAATTGAACGCTACTGCCTGAGTCCTGGTATAATTATAGACCCGGTGGAGGATTAAAAACTTGTAAAATTTTAGAGCTTTGAAAACCAAACGGTCATCCAGGAAACCACGACATAGTATCTGACCTCAGACGGGTTGCGCTTGGTTTAGGAGGCCGCGTTAACCCCACGCAGCCCGCGCAGGGATGAGGCGGGTCAGGCGCGTGTCTGCGTCAGCAGCTTCCGGGCCTGCAGGGAGAGGGGCCCACGCCTGCTAATGCTGGGTCCGCAGAGGCAGCTTTAGGGGGCACCGGGCAGCCTTCTGGTGGACACTCGATCGCTACTTCTTCCCTTCACTCACTCTCACACCTGCTGAGTGGCAAAGACCCTTCCGAACTGACGTCATACGCATTCCTCTCAACTCTAACACTGCTAAGGGTTCAAGTCCTTCTCCTGTGTCACTTGCACTACTGAAGAATCTATTCTTAATCAAATTTTCGGTTGTGAACTTAGTACCTATCAATCTATTCTGCAGATTTTTTAGTAAAGTTACCTTTTCCGAAAAATGAAGCTTTTTCTCAATTCAGAACACTTCACTGGGCCAGACTTTTTTGAAAGGAAAGTCCAAATCTTTAGCGTAGCATGGAAGACACTCTGACATGGCACTGCCACATCTACACCTTCCTCTCATGCCAGCCACTCAGCCACCTGTAGTTCTGGGGCAGCACCCGTGACCTTCTCAACACCGTGTGCCCCGGTCCTTCCCCTTCTATACCCAACAGCCTTCTTCTTACATCTTATTTTGTGCTACTTACCAAGGTATATAATTTCTTCAAAAGTGAGACCTAAACACAAACAGAAGGGTATGTTTGAAGAAAAACAGCTTCCCTCGGTTAAGCTGCAAGCTCAGAGGCTCCCCAGGAACGGGAGGACTTGGATTCCATGCCCGCAAGATGCCAGTGTACACGTGAAGGCGTGACGGGGAGGTGCTCCCGGGAGGGGAGGTGCTCCCGGGAGGGGAGGGGCTCCCGGGAGGGGAGGGGCCTACGGGGCGGGGAGGGGCCTACGGGGCGGGGCCTGGTGGGAGGAGCTTGGGTCGTGGGAGCGAGCCCTGCACTGACCCTTTCTGCCTCCTTTGCTTCCTGTGTCGCACGTCCCTACTTTGAGGTTCTCTGCGGCCACTGATCCAGAGCAATAGCAATGATGGCCCAAAACTCTGAGACTATGAGACAGGATCAGCGTTTTCTCCTCCTAAGTTGATGTTTCTTTGTATTCCGTCACGCTGACAGGAAGCGAACTGACACAGTGTGTACGGTGAAGTGGGTATTCATTTACAAGCTTTAAGTGGGGACACTACTTGTTTGGATTTATATTTTGGAACCCTATTTCATTTGAGTACAAAATGGATTTTGAAAAAGTCCAGGCATGTGGTCATACAAAGAAGAGAAATTGTAGGGTAGAGTTAGCGAGTCTGAGACATGGATTGAATGAAAGGCAAATGGATTCTTGACTCTTTTACTGAGTACAGGGTATTGTAGCTCCTTGACAGGGAAAAAAACTTGACAATGTGCTTGCTGTTATAAAAACTTATTGTGATTATATAGACTCTCTAGAAGCACATTCGAACATAGATAAGAACTTTAAAAAGTGATAAGAATTGGATTATTTAACATAGACAACTGGCCAGCCATTTGGGGAAAGTATGTAAAAATTGTATTTTCCCTTATACTGCTCATCAAATTGTTACAAATACAGTGAATATATAACAACATATATAAGCAATAAAAGAATAATGTTATGTACATATACATATGGCATTTATATTTAAATAGAGCATGAATGACACAAATAATGAGCAAAAGATGTTTTCTAGATCAAATTGAAAATCTGCTTATCATACAAATACAGTAACATAGAAATAGCTGTGGTATGAAAGATGAATATATGAATCAAAATCTTGTGTATGTGTGTGTGTGTGTGTGTGTGTGTGTGTGTGGTATTCAGGATTCAAATCAAGGGAACTACATTCCCAGCCTCTACTTTTTTTCCCAGTTTTGAGAGACTCTTACTAAGCTGCCAGGGCTGACTACAGACCCACGAGCATCCTGTCTCAGCCTACCGAGCAGCTGGGATTATAGCCATGTGCCACTGAACCGAGCCTTGACTCAGAAACCTTTCTGCAATATCCCACTCTTGATTTGGGTTTGGCTTCTTCCAAAGGCTGTCAGGAAAAAAGCCTGTATTTCATGGTTGAAGATTTATGTGATAAATGTATGTATGTATGTATGTATGTAAAGGATAACTGTGAGTCTTTACTTGCTTGTATGAGAGTTTGAACTGAATACACAAGCAGTGGTGGCAGCTTGTATTGAAGAACTCCACAAACTCAAGTGAAAGAGGATGACATTCTGGGTTTTACGCTTTGTTTTTCAGAATGCAAAAGTGACTTGAATTTAATTAAACATTTGCACTCTCTTTCCCAATGCTATACCTGATTTCTAATTCTGACACCAAATAATTTTCATCTCCCTCAACACAACTCGTGACACCATACTTAGGCTGTGCTAGATCCTGTCCCTTAGTCAGTCAGCAAAATGAGTAGGACAGTGACCTTGGTCTCAAGAATCCCACATCCAGTTACTTAGAGAAGAAACAATGCTTACAGTCAAAGCCGTATTTAACTGACAGAAATACATTTGCTGTGTGCTGATTCTAACCTCGTTGAGTTACTAACTTCATGATGGGTTCTGTGGAGAGGAACCGTGACAACTGCAGGACCAGCAATCCTTTTGTGGAAAGAGACCTCAGTGTGCGGGACTGTCACACACTTCTACATGCACAATGTAGAGGGTACACAGCACATGCAGTCTCGGGGTGGGTTTGAAGAGGGGGACCGCGATGCAGAGGTCTTGGTTCTATGCTGTTTCTGTCTTTTCACCTTTATTTACAGTTTTGCTCAAGAGCTTCCTCTAACTAAGACTAACTCTCATCTTTAAATAGAGCAGAACAAAACAGACAACAGCCATCTGGGGACCTACTAAACACCTCTCACTTCAGTAGGGTGAAGGTCAAGACACCAACTCCTTCATTATTGACTTCATGGCTAGATGCTGGACAGAAATCTCCAAACCATGATGAGGATTGCTTCATTCCCTACCGTTTTCTCCTGTTATCTCCCCACACCTTTCCCAGTCTGAGGTAATCAGAGGACAGTTTCCAGCGTTTGTGGCTTCTTTCCATTTAATAGGCACAGCCAGTGATCACTGAACAGCAGGACTGGGTAGCTTCTCCCCTGCATTTTGGTTTATGGGGCTAAGTGATAAAGTGCACGATGCAACCACCACCATCTCCCAGTTTTCACATATATATTTGTCATTCTTCCGCAAAAAGAGGAACGAGATTCAACAAACAGATAACATCTGTCTTTCCTCTTTTTCTCTCTTAAGATCTGCTAAGGAAGAAAACTGTCTTTAGACACCGTGGCTCTGCAAGCTAGCCAAGGGACACTACCCTTTCATAGCAAATCACCTTTTGTTCACTGTACTAGGGGAATTACGTGGGAAATTCCAAGGTTTATTCACCAACCTTCAAGACAGGGAGAAAGGAAAGGGGTAGGAGGGACCAGGGAAGTCAGGACAGAAAAAGGAAGAGAAATAGGGGGAAAGGAGATAGAGAAGAGGGAAACACAGGAGAGAGTGTATGGATTGTTTGGTGGCAAAGGTCACTAATTTCCCATACTGTTCTGGGCTGGACATGATAGCTGGTACTTCTGCATGCAGAATTTTTAAAAATGAGGTTAAATATTTCGACATTGAGCTTTACAAAACAATAACAGACACAGCTAGAACTTTATTTTTTTATTTTTGAGGAAAGTTCATTTGCATGATTTCCAGCACAATTTAAAGGGGCTTAGTTTCAAAGGGATACATGTTCAAATGAGCATGTTCTATTCAAAATATTTTTTAAAATATACAGATCTGATTGTAAGAAAAAGACCTCCACAAGGTAGTATATTTTGTTTGAATACAGAAGCAAAATTGATCATGGCCTCACTGTGTTGGCTTTGTTTTTCTGAGGTTATTGAAGAAAAGAGAGCTTTGCCAAAACTAAACAAGACACAGAACCATTTCTTTGAACCTGAGAACTCTCCAATGCCCAAATATGATTAAAAACCATCTTGGTTAAGCCCTTTTGATCACTGTGCGTGTCGTAAAAACTGTACTGAGTTTCTGGCAATTTTATGGTCTTATCTGTGTGGTCCTTTTCTTTAGAAAACATTCTTCACGCTGTTGTCCTGGTGGAGCTCAGTGGACGCCTATGGAAAGCACAACATCCAGAGTTTAGGGCACACACAGAAGGACGCGCCCAGCGCTCCCACGTCCCTCGGCACAGCTCAGCAACTGTTCGATCGCATCTCTACAAAAGAGACTTTCTGAGCAGAAAGGAAGTGAGTAACTTCAGAACTGCATACACAAATACAGACAAATGCTTGGCATCTGTTTCTTCAATTACCAACTCTAACTGAATTTCATTGACTGAACTCTAGTGAACACACAGCAGACATGTTACTTTTCTGTTCTATTTATGTCTATGAAGTAAATCGTTGTTATGACCATAGATGGGCAGTAAGTTCCAAGCCACTGCATAATTTTCAAAATTTTATGATTTCCTATTTCCTTTTAGAATAATGGTGGCCCGTAGACTGGTGTGCAGCCTGTAGACCATTCACACGGCCTCAGTACATCATACCACCTCGGCAGATTTTAATTTATTAGGGACACACTGGAAGTGGCCGTGCACAGTCCAGAGAACAAACTGATTTGTCAGACACGGACGAGCAGGACCAGGGTCAGGTGACTCCGGAGCCCCTTCCAGGGCGAGCACACGCATTTCCGCCCTGTCTTCCCCTCCCTTCCTGCTCTTGATTTGGCAGGGTTGGATGGAGAGAAAGTCAAATTAAAGAGCCCTATCAGCCCAGAGCAAACAGAACCGAAAATTTCAGCCTTAGGATGGGAAGTACAGCAAGATGGAAAGTTTCTCTACAAGTTTCTAAACCAGACCTGGGCCAGGATTGAAAGGCACCAGCTCTGAGTGAACAAACTGAGTGCTTTCTGGGGCCGGAGGATGACTGATCATTCCTCTGTTCAGCTGCAGTGCCTTTACCTCCGCACCCTCTCTCTTAGCTTCACCTGCTTCCTGGATATGACCCCAGCAGGAGAGTCTGCCTGGCGAGATGATTTCGGAGCCTTCCCCCCGCGCTTCCTTCCCAGCACGCTTCGCGTTGGTGCCCAGCAGCGTGAGCCAAGGCTGGGTTCCAAACCGATGGCTTTGAACTCACAGCCAAAGCGATTTGGACCCACTGCCCTGAGCCTCCTGGGCACCAGTTAGGGGCTGCAGAAGCCGCGGGAGGCGGCCTGGTCTGGGGCAGCGGGAAGGCTTTGAAGATCAGCCTGAAGAGTTCATGGAGACTGGAGGAACCAGAAGCTCAGACACTGACGCTGGTGAACCGTGTGTCCAGCTATGAACTGGCCCTGGAAATGTGTGTCAGAGTGGGGGCAGCGCGGAGCAGTCGCGGAAGCTGACCGGGTGGAGAGAGCGCTGCGAGCTGCACGCAGCCTGCACGTTTCTGCTGACGGAGGCAGAATTGCAGTCTGCATCGCATCGGGAAGGTGGGGACACGAGGTACACTGAGCTCGTGGAGGAAGACAGTGCTTCTCAAGGAGAATTCAAAAAACCATGTACCCACGGACATATTCATATTTTCAAGTCAAAGCTTTAAAAATATCAACATAAGTTTAACGCAAAGGATGCAGTTTGTGATAATTTATAGCACTAATCACTAGATGATATCGAAGTACCACAATAGGTTGATTAATATTGTCACTAATTACTTTTTTCAACTTTAATAATGAATAAGCTGCTTCTTAGTTATGGGCGTTGTTTTTTCTTCAACTTACATATTTCTCATCTAGATTCTCCACAATATTTGTTTCTAATATATTTCTCAACTTAAAATTATTTTCATTTTATCATATTTCTCTGAATCCACAAGTGTAGAAAAATCTTCTACGTTGCAAATATTCTTTTGGATTACGTTTTTATAATAATTATTACACGAGTCATAAATTCAAGGTATATTGCAAATTTGGGAGAAAGATCATTAAGTATTAAAGTAAAATTTTATTGGAAATGTGCATCTACTCGAGGAGAGTAGGAATTTTGGGGTTTTTTGGGTGAGTTCATGCATTGAACCAAAATTAGTTCTTCAAATGAGTAGTATGTGACAACACTTCTCTTCCTGTGTTTTATTGTTGTACCAGAAAGTCCCAATAAATGTATTCTCATTAAAAAGTGAGGTGAGTTTTATTACAGCAGCATTCAAGTTGATGACAAGTAGCATGTGATACTGTATCATAGAAATACTTTTGAGGACCCACCACTACTAATTTGATTCGTTCTTCAAATTTGCTGAAAATAAAGAATCTTAACAGTCATTGACACTGACATGTTGAAGCTCCAGGAATAAACAAGTCAGTGAGAAAGAATTCCCTGAAGCAAGAACCCCGCGGAGCATTTATTTTAAGGAGGCAAATGATGAAAAGTATCCAGGAAAACAAATCAAGAAGCAAACTGGGAGGCAGGAATGCACAGTGCCTTGGGACGCAGAGGAGAAGGGATTTCAAGCCAGAGAGATACCCAGCCGAGTCAAAATAATTTAGGGAAGTCAAGCTTGAGAAGAACCAGAAGGGGCCATTATTCCTCTGAGAGCCAAAGATTAAGAAATAATAATAATAATAATGAAATAAAAAGAAGCTAAATCTTCCCTGTACATAAACCATGAATTTTGATGTTTTACGTTGTGCTATGGAAGACCTGACAATTTGGGGAACTGGAGTGTTTTTCTGTCTTTTTTTTTAGTCACTTTTTCTTGAAGGGTATAAACTAGCAGTTAGGACTATTCCTGCAACAGAGAAGGGGGCAGGGAGATGTGGCCGTGTGCGATGAGAGCAGTGAGCGTGCAGGGGAGGCAGCTGCTCCTGGCGCGGGTCAGAGGTCCGCCCTCGGTGGAATGACTGACACCTTTCAGGGAGGTGACAAGACACGGGGCGGAGGCCTCAGCGGTGCAAGCCCTACGCATGCGCAGGAATCAGTCCGCAGACCTGGTGCCAAAGTGGCTGTGAATAATTTACGTCTGCTCCTCCGGCAAAAAACAAGAAAGAGGACTGTGGGAAGATCTTTGGGTTGGTGTCTGTCCCGCTTCGAGGCAGAGACTGCAGAGTCGCGCGCGTTTAAACCACCATAAGGGAGGCCTCCCATTTATTCTGGTGCGAAATAATATTTTGGTTTCCATTACTTTATCCACAATCTTTTTCATGTGTCTCTTGTTAGGACTTTTGCTCTGATCCAGGTTCTGTGTTTATACCTGGACTCAGTATTCTGGCACATCATTCTTTACAGAAAGTGTTCATTTCAGGCCAAATCTCACTTCGTCCTTTACCAAAATTGTCAAAATTATAACTTCACAATCATGAGTTTTCCTACTTATAAAAAAATTACATTTGGCTACTTCTGCATCTCTTTTTATTTTCTTTAGTAGTGTTTTATAATTGTCCCTAAAAAGATCGTGTATCTTTCTTGTCACTTGTATTTTAGGTATCCTAAATTTTTGTGGCAATTGTGGGCGGGATTTAGTTTCCTATTACATTTTTGAAAGACAATTTCTTACGTTGATCTTTTATAGTACTGTGGAATTCTCTTATTTGTTCCCAAAAAATTATATGTAGGCTCACTCCTATGCTACACACAGACACACATGAAGACGCTAGATGTCTCTTCTGGAGATGGTTTCTTGGTCCTGTCTTAATGGAAACAAACATAAATGGCGGCAAAGTTTCACATTTATTAACAGTAGGAAAAAGCGGGCCCTGCTGAGCAACGTTGGGCCAAGTAAAAGCATAAAAAAAGAGAAAAAAGTTCAAAAGTACACCCGACAATGGAAGGTAGGTTACTTTGAAGAGCTATGAGAGCCCAGGCTCGGCGGAGACCATCCCTCCCTCCTTTCCCACCATCTCAGGTCCAGGTCATCTCAGCAAGGTCTCATGGGAAGTCCAGGGGCAAGGCTTTGAGAACTGCTCTGTGGGTGCAACTTGGGATACACCACCTAGTCTTGGCCGTAGCCCACCTTCCAGGCTTATCTTGACTTTCGTTTTTAATTTTAGGCCTTGTTTTGTCTGTGTGCACCAAACAGATACTAGGGAAGAATGCTGAGTGCAGTGGTGACAGAGACCTGCCTCCGTTATTCCTTCTTGGGAAGCTTCTAAATACCACCTTTTAAATCTTTTTAAACGCAGGGCTTGATCCTTTATCTAAACAAATTTCCTTTCTACATTAATGGGCTGTTTCATATATACTCATCTATGTATTTATCAAAGGTTTGCACTTAAGGGAATAACCACACATTTCTTTTTTAGTTAAAATTTTTATTATGTGCATAGATTTACAACACGTGGCCAGAAATGATGGTGTGCCTGAATTTCTAAAAGTTTACAGAAGAAGACACATCGCAGTTAGTTCCCTCAACACAACCTTCCTCGCTTCGAAACTCACCCGCCTTTCTTGCCTCTTGCTGAAGTGGCTCCGAAAATCCTTCCTTGTGATTGTCATTGGATGTCCTCTCCGGGCCGCTTCGCTGTCCCATATCGACACAAAATGTTTATCTCTCATGGTCCGCCTCACTTGGGAGAAGCGCCCGCACTCGCATGGTGCCAGATCCAGTGGCTAAGTTGAATAGAGACGCTGTAATGTTTTTATCTGACAGAAATTACCATAAACAGTTGATGAGCTAAGTGTTCCACTCATGTTGCACATATCCCATTGCTCTTGGAAATGTGTCTTTCACTGAAGGAATTTAAAAACTTTAAACACTGACTATATCACGGTGTCACCCTTGTACTGATGTTAGACTCCCTGGGTTTCTGGGAATATCACTCTAACATGCATGATGGATCTGAGAGATAGACTCAAGGTTCTTATGTACATACATCTGAGAATCGCACAATGTACCCCAAGGTAAAAGAAAAGGCAGCTGCATTTACTGACCTTAATGGGAAGATATGCTCAGGGCCTGCAGGTCCACGCCAACAGAAACAAAAGGTGCTATGAAAGGAGGAATGCTGTTGGGAGGTAGAACAGTAAGAAAAAGATGAATCCAGCTTTCTGATTTAAAAGATGTGCAGTCCACCCAGGTACTTCTTACTGGATTCCCCTGGATGGAATTGACGGAAGTGATTGGCAGGGTCCCGAGTCACTCAGTGCCATCCAGAGCCCTTGGCTTTCCCTCTCTTGACTCTTTTAACCATGTGCATGACACGCACTCACTCTGCACAACCTGTGAAAGGGTGAGAGTGGCGAAAGTCGCTGAAGGTCAAGCTGCAAGATCGAGCACACAAGTACCCACCTGAAGCTTCGAGCCTCCTGGGTCTTTGTTATATTTATTTCTACTCTTCTTAGGACAATGCGTTGGGATTGGCCCTGGCTGTTGTCCACATTCAGATGGATGAAGGCCAGTGGCCCCACAGCCCCAGATGCCCTCCTGCTCCGACGCTAGCTGTGTATGATCTTACTTTTTATATTTTCTGATGAATCCTATTATGAATATATTATTTGAGATTTTTATGAATATAAATGAAATATATCAATATCATGTTTTTAATACTTTTCTAGTTTTGTATCAAAATTGCTAACAGTATAAAATGCAATCTAGAATTTCCAGGTTAGCCTCAGCGTGGGGTGTGGTTACCAGGAACATCAGCCCCTTGATTAGACAGTTGTATGGAGCAATCCTAATTGGGAAAATTAATTAGACAACTGGGACCATGAGTGGCCGAGCTCTCCCGCCTGCAGGCCAGCGAGGGCACATCCAGATGGATCTGAGGACTTGACGCTTCGTCTTCACCCCTGGGAACGAGACCCCACAGTTAACACTCTGTGATGCTCCAGGGCAGTGCTACACGGGACCTTCAGCTATGTAATTCTCCATTTTTCTAGGAGATACATAGATGCTGCTCCAGATGTACTGAGTAAAAGTGTGGCAAGCTCCAGTCTGTCATCTTTGCTGCCCAGAGCAGCACAGATCAGGCCCGAGCTCAGCTTTTTCTCTACATCTCGTTTCTGTCTATTTATTATTTCACCATGTTCCATTGTAATCACAGGAGACTCGATCTTACTGCAAAGGTTCTAGTTATGTCCCTTTCCCATTTCCCACTGAAGGTTAGACTGTCAGCACCTCACATATCTTGGAGCAAGAAAGAGGTGCTGTACAATGAACTCATCACTCACGGCCAGTGACTTAAGAAAGGAAAGTATGTAGCGAGGGCTTCACAGTGCAAAAGGAGAGTTCCTGGATCACTGAACACGTGGAGGTTCCCGGAGGGTGGTACATTCAGAGCAGGCTGGGAGCTTCACACCTCCTTTCCCATACCTTGTCCCGTGGTTCTTCATCTGCTTGCTGCCTGGAATATAATTTACAGTAATGAATCAGCATTGCTCAGTGATCACTCTAAGAAACTGACCAATGCCAGGTTACAGTAGTAGGTCACAACCTGGGCTTGTGTTGGCATCAAAAGTGGAGGAGCAGTATGGTTAGACTGACTTCTCCCCTATGGCCTGATGCTGTCTCTAGGTAAGTTGCATTAGAACTCCCGAGACACCTAGCAGGCGAGAATTGCCTAGCAGATGTCTGAAGGGACAGTAGCTGTCAAGGTTGTGGTGAGTCTTGTGCGAAAGTAGATAGAGCCCCGTAGGCTTTTCTTTTTCTTAAAGCTCTTACAGCATCTTCTCTCCTTTTCTGTACTTGGAACAATTTGTATAATTTCACAGCTTGGTAAAAATCCATCTGTAATGTCATCTAAATACGCTGTCTTGGGAAGAGTTTGATTATCATTTCAATTTCTAGGTGAAAAATTTGATGTAATGCTATTAAGATGAACTTCCTCTGCATGCTCACTGAGAGTAATTTGATTTATTTAATCATTTTTTTAAAATTTCAACTTGAGTTATTCCTTTGTAGTCCCAGTATTATATATGTGTACCTTTTCAACTGATATTATTTTATCTGTGTTTTCAGATAAGCGCGATCTCATTCACTGTGTTTGTTTTCCAGCTTGTCCCATGCTTCCTCTTGTCTTCCCTCTAGTTCTTGTGTCTTTCTTTCCATGTCGTTCTCTTGTGCAGTGTCTTTTCTCTCTGTTTTCTTGATTTGAGCTGTTTGTTTTTTGTCTTTTTTTTCTTGTTCACACTCACGTCATTTTTCCCTTCAGAGGCTCTTCTCTGTGGCCATTTTATATTTTGTCTTTGTTCTTCTTCTTTCACATGTCAAGTTCCTTCTGATAAAATATTTTCCTTTAGTACAGGTTGAGGGTCCCTTACTCAAAATGCTTGGGACCATAAGTGATTTGGAATTTGGATTTGGGAGTCTTAGAATATCTGTATTCAAAAAAGAGACTTCTGGGGCTGTGACTCATGTACAGTTATAAAGTTTGTTTTGTAAGAAAATACAAAACAATAGCTTATACTCTCAGCCTAAAGGCAGTTTTAAAGCAATATTTTTAATAAACCTGTGTTTTACTGTAACTCAGCACATGGCATTAGGTGTGGAATTTTCTACTAGTGAATCGTATCAATCACGAAAGATCATAGATTTGGGAGCCTTTCAGACTTTTGGATCAAGGATGCTCATCCTATACTTGGAATGTTGTTCCAGTTTGAAGACTCAGGACTTTCTCCAGTGAAGGCAGTTCTCAGATATCCATTTAACTGTTTCTCTATATCTTGTCATTTCTTTTAGTTTTATAGTTCTGAATATCTGATTTGCAAAATTATTTCCAATATGAAACATTCTTTCTCTTTACTTTTCTGTCTAAATGTTCCTGTCTTTCTCTCCTTTCACCCGAGCAGATTTTCTATTTTGTACACATGCATGTCAAGTCCTTTGTATTTCTTGCCTAAAACTCTATCATTGTATTTTGGAAACCTGTCCTTCTACAACCACTTCAACCACTTTGTGGGCTCACTGGCAGCTTGGCTTAGTTCTTCAGAATGACACTACATCTCAGTAGTCCGATCTTCTAGATCTGCCACTTTTCATAAAGCCACAACTTCAAGCAATATATGGGCAGCTACTTCCCAAACTACCTTTATTTATAGGAATTCACTTCCAGGCTCTAGTTCTGCCTTGCTGTTAGTTTTCCTTAAAGAACGAGACTTGGTTACTACACCTGCTACTCAGGGCAGAGACAGCTAGTACTGGGGCTTCCTTCATACCTACTGTTTTGCATTCAGTGCTAAGTTTTCTATAAAGCTCATTTTTCTCCTGATCATACTGTGTCTTTCCAGTGATCACTTTTAAGACATTTTATTTAATACTAGTGGATGGATCACAAAGCAAAGGATGAGACTAGTTGGAACACAGAGGCCAACTTACAGTAAAATTACAAGGAGAGTATAAGAAATTATGTAGCTGAGCATGCTGATTTTCAGTGCATCTTCCTGTAGGGACAGTCAAGGGTGCTGGGGTAGCTGAGCCGTACGCAAGGCCACCGCTCTCCCCTTCGTGCACATCTGGCCAGTGGTCGTGGTCCTGATCTCCTGTGAAGGTGAGTGAGGCTCAGAAAGAGTCTTGCACAATTTGTGGACGAGCATCAAAGCCAGTTCTTCCCACTTCCTTATAAATGAAACTATGCAAAACCAGTCAAATCCCACTTGGGGAAACCAGCATATCTAGCACTCAATTTAAGATGTTAAAGTCATGCAAACATTTGTGTAGTGCATGTTTAGAGTAATCTGAGCACCTGATAACAGGTTTTTGGGGAATCGGAGACCATAACACACACTGACTCAGTGAGCATTAATCAAGAAACCACTGTTAAAAGCCACGGTACCTAGCTTCAGGAAGCTGTGGCCACTGAGGATAAGAACTGATTGAAGTATTCGATTTGGGCAGAAAAGTCAAATACACATAGCTGTGAGGAGAGACATTTTTTTGGGTCTCATTTACTTTATTCCTCCATAGCAAAGTGATTTTTAAAATTACTTCGATTTCTCTTTCTTGTTTCCTTGGCTCAAAAGATTCAAAGTTAAATGTTTATGTCATTATATTATCTAAGATTTGCAAAAATCTCTCAGTTTCTCATCTACTCGGAGTTTTTCTTCAGACATTATGATGAGGTTTCCTGAAATTATTGCTGGAACTGTGATAATAACAAAGAGATGGTGCGTGATAACACGTGGGCAAGTGAGGACGTGGACTCACTCAGCACTGTGTGCAGCGGACGCTCCAGCACAGCTCTGCCCTCTGCGGAAATTGTCACGCATTGTGTTTGTGTTTGTTTGTGACCTGCAGGTCACAGGGGAATCATCGTTTCATTTCCTTCTTTCGAACTCTTCAAATGGAATTGTATGCCTGGTTAGGAGAAAGGGTTTAGCAAAGATGTGGATATTCGGAGAGGTGATAGTGGAAACTATTTTAAAACTATGGTGTGCTAGGAGAAATGGAAGGAAAAATTAGACCTATTTACCAAAAGAGGATAAAGAGAGTTAGTTAAATTAAGAAGTAAAGTAAATTAGAGAGAGTTTTTGAAAGATCCATAAATGTTGGGGCTTCCAGGCAGGAAGGATTAGAGATGTTTTCTAGATAAAGATTCTCATAGAGAAGATTCCCATCAATGCTGTTTTGGCTTCAGCCAGCCAACAAGGAAAGTCTGGCCATTTTTCCACAAAATCAGTACATAAGTGTGTCCACAGGGACAAGCAGCTTCCATGGGTTCAGAGTCTTCTGTGCTGTCATTACTGAGCCTTGTCATGGGCACATAGGAAGCTACCATTTTGATGAACTTTGACCTGTGATCTTTCTGATCGGAAAGCGGGAGTGATTACCAAGAATGGAGCTCTTCGCTGAGTCCTGTCTCCTCCTACTAGGGACACCATCATCTCTGCCTCTTCCGACCCCGGGGCCTTCTCACGCCTTGCACATATCGAGGTGCTGCTTCGACTGTATTTGCACTCTCACAGTCAACGGAGCACAAGCCGAGAAGCCCATATGCATTGAATCTCCTTTTTTCTTTTTGGAATTGGCACACAGTGGTACTTCTCAGTGGGGAAACTACTTCCACATCCTATGCCCCCCCCACCCCATTCAAACTGTCCTCATCAATCTGGCAACACAAAACCACTTGACTCATAAACAGGAGTTAGAGAAACAGAGGTTAAACCACGGGCACTGAAAGTGGTTGTGACTCCGCAAGTGTGGGAAAGTGGAAAATCCGCAAGCATGTGGCTTCTAACCATGTGCCTCAAAGTGGAAGCCTGCTATTAAAGTAATACACACCCCTCTGCTTTGTAAAAAAAGGTGTTTGCCACAAAAGACCATCTCTTCTGGTCTCCAACAGAGGTGGCAAAATCTGTCATCCTGCATCCCTCTTTTAGTGGCTGGAGAATGTATTCAGGGCCTTTGCATAGAGCCCCAGCCCCAGCCCCCCTTTCTTGAGACAGAGTCTCATAAAATGCCCATACAGTGCTTGAACTTGTGATCCTCCGGCCTCTGAGTCGTAGGTGCTAGGGCTATAGATATGCCCACTTTTCAATCGACACTGAGAAGCCCCCTAACTCTTTTTCAATGTGTTCTATGTCATTAGTCTTCTTTCTTTTTTTGCATTACGTACTGACCTAGTAGAGTGAAACTATAGCAGATTCTCACACAGTGTTTACTAAAACCTGTTCTAAGTCATTTTGTAGATAACACATTTAATAAAGTATACCTCAGGATATAGGTGCTGGTGCTGTCCCTGTTAAATGAGGGACAAGGGACAAACAAGGGAATCCCATACAGAGAGATTAAGCATGTTTTTCCCAGTCACAGAGCTAATGAAAGGCAGAGCTGGGATTTGAACATTGCAAGTCTGGCCCCAAAGTTTGTGCTTTTGACATCATGTTTTGGTGGAAGAGCAGGAGGCTAGGACCTAAGGGGGAAAGTGACAAAATGCTGAAGATATTAAAGCAAAAACCATTGGAAAAATCAGTAAATCAACTCAACTGGCTACAGCAAGAACAACTAGACTCAGATATGGTTTGTCTGTTATTTATTTTAACTTTCTTTGTGCCCTCACAGCACTTGCAAACTGACGTTCAGTAAGCACGTGCTCAAAAAGATCTGCTGGAGAAAGGAGCCCATAACCAGCTTACAGATTATCAAAACATTTTGAGACTGGAGCTGAGGGAGGAGCTGAAAGGTAGGTGTGGCCTGTTAACTACAAGATCCTAGACACCTGTGCAGAACAATTCACAAAGACCAACAAGTGGCTTACCAGAACTCCAGCAGGTTTTCAATAGAATCTGTAGACCTGATGTCAGCCTGAGGCTGAGTTCCCAGCTCTACCTCTCAGGACTTGGATGTAAATGCTGTCTCTAGTTTCCTCAACATCTGGACAGCATGAATTATTAGGACACAGACACCAACCAAGAGGGGCTTGCTCTCGTGGATTTCCTCATGAGAGCCCACGCTACTCCTGTAGGTTGTCTTCTTACCTCACTTTTTTCTCTTTCACTCTGCCCAGCTCACTGTACAGGACTGGGTTTTCCTCTACTCTTCATTTTTACTTTCTCAGATAAACTTTGTTACTGGTTTTTGCTCATTTTGTTCAATTGAACAAAACTCTGGAATTGAACCTGGAATCTAAGTCTAGAGAGAGGGGTGAGGAACCCAGGACCCAAGGTCTGGCGAGCTACCCTTCAACAGCTTCACTCAAACATCCCCATGCCTGCAGTGACAGAAGAGACCCATGGTGCAGTGGAAGTGTCACAGCCAATTTAGTGGCAGTTCTGGAGTACCCAGGAGGAAGGAAATGTGGTCGTTCAAATACAGGTGTTTGCAGGTTCTCAAACTGAAGAGATACTAGATGTCATCATATACCTGAGGGTTTCAGGTGCTATCCCGGGGCCTCTTCTGAGCTTCCTGTGAACAACCCCGGGGTATGACGTAGATGCAGGTGTCAGCAGCGGGCGTGAGAAGCTTAGCGGAGCGCATCTTCCCCTCACGGCTATGTCTGTGTCTCTCCCTGATGTGATATATACAGGCCTCCATGTTCTCATTAGCTCTTAGTTTAGTGTGATTCCACAAATGATGAAATAGCAGGTACCAGGGGTTTCTTCCCACTTAAAGTATATCCAGTCATCAAGTCTTTATAATTTTTATCTTCTCAGTGGCCACACTTAGTCAACTTTACCTCTAACACTAACATAACTATGAATAAGTTAGCTACTGTAAAATTTCTTCAATTCATCTTACTTCAGGCTCTATTTACAACCTATGCCTGCATGT
Source organism: Petromus typicus (assembly GCA_004026965.1). NCBI lineage: Eukaryota > Metazoa > Chordata > Mammalia > Rodentia > Petromuridae > Petromus > Petromus typicus. The sequence continues at coordinate 35,430 of PVIR01009780.1, read as the reverse complement.
AAGAAAAGCTCTTACTCTGTGAATTTCAGAGGTAACGTACTGTAAAGAAAAGTTACGTACTTTTGTAATTCATTATCAAGTTGAAGTTTCTTGGAGAGAACAAAGAATCAACAAATTTCATTATGTCTCTCTGTGTGGGTTCGGCTGACTGTATGAGTCATGGCCAAAACTTTTGAAAACCTTGAATTTAACAATAAACAGTAGAACAGGCCTTCTTTATCTCTGGGGCTGGTCGCCCACCAGCTGCTGACAGCGGCCTGGGGCTTGCAGTGCGGCCTGTGACTGCTGCACCGCCTGGGCTGGAGCAGTGGGTGGAGCAGACGTTCGTTCAGCCTTTCTCAGTACGGCACTGTCTGCCCCTTTTCATCCGCCCCTCTAACGTCACATATCTTTTTTTTTTTTTAAATTGAAATCTTCATTGGTACATTACATATACACATCATGATTGCATTCAGCAATGAGAATTTATACCAGTATATGACACAACTTAATTCTCATTTTTTCCCATAACCCTGCCCACCCTACCACCCCCACCCTCCATATACATAAATTTTGTTTCCTTCCATTTTGTTATAATCTCATTATTTTCCCCCCTTCACTCCATTACGCTTTGAGTGTTTTCTATTTCACAATATATAACATACATTCTAGAACTCACTTATAGCTTTGTTTTCTCATACCAGAGAAAAGATACGATATTTACACATCTGTGACCTATTTATTTCACTTATGAGGATGTCCTCAAGGTACATCCATATCTTTGTCTTTGACCCAGAAAATGCTGGAGAATTGGGATCAGAGGGTATAAAAATTCTCCTTAAAACATAAATACTGGTCCTATTTTATGAAAGAATTAACTAACCAGGAGGGCTAGGATTTCTAGTTACTTCCGAAGGCTTCTCATCAAGCACCAGGCCCTAGTGGGAGTGGCTTGCAGAGCAGAAGCCCATCGGTCCTGAGTTGTAGAGGCTGAAGTCCCCGCTGACAAGTGGCGAGGGCTGACTGCACCCCAGGACGCAGGGGCGAGTCGCTGGCCAGCTCGCTCAGCTCCTGTGCAGCAGACGTCCGCGGCGTGCAGCCGAATTCTCCTTTTGTCCTCGCTGTCCTGCGCGAGCTGGTCTCGTCGTCCAGGTCTTTCCTTCCTTCACGGGCGCCCTGTTGGATCGGACTAGTGGTCATGAGATGACCTCGTCTTACTTGGATCAGCTGTATAAATCATTCGGCCCCATCCTGAGGTACTTCACTGAGCGTTGATTTTATTTTTTTCCGTGTTATTTTATTCAATTTTATTTTATTTCATTTGCTTATAAAATAAGGCCATCTTTTTATTTTCATGAGAAAATTTTTTCTGCACCCCTCCCCTCCCCAGTTCATCCACAGTTTCCAGGTCAAGGACAAAGATGATTGAGGTTAGAGGCAGCAGATAAGCAGACATCAGAATTGTCCAGAGAAAGGCTAAATGACAGGGCACATCACGGGTACTCCTCTGCATCCTCTCTGAGGACAAATGATTCAATCCATACCAACCACAAAAAACAAAGAGACATACGGGCTTAGAAATAAGCCTAATATATCTGCATTCTTTTGGTAAAACCTTCTGGCTCTTCCTCCTGTACAGCTTCTGTCCTTCAGCTGACTTCTGCCAGACTCAGAGAAAGACTCTGTATTTGGACATAATTTTCCACTTCCTAGGGCTCTGGATATATTTTGAGGTTCAAGTATGTATTTGTATCCATTCCAGGGAAGGCCTGGAGCAGAAACTCAAAACCATTGTACCAAATCTTCCATTAATAAGCTTGTTTCTCAAATAACTCCATTTTCTGATCTGTCAGATGGGCACAGGTACACATGGCCTGCTTGTCTCACTAGAGTGTGTTGGCCTTGCAAGCACCAGGTGTTAGTCCATTTTGCTCATGGAAATACCCTAAGCAGCAGCTGGAACAATTTGGCACACAATGGGCTATTAATACTTACTGAATTCATGAATGAAAGTTATGTAATAAAAGATTTAAAAACCTCTATCATGGAGAGAGTTTGGGCTACAGAAGAAGGTGTGTAAGTTCGTAGACAAGCACGAGAGCCTTGGGATTGCTAGCTCACTGGAAAACTCACCCTTCGCGGCACAGTAGCACATCTCTCAATGTCTTTCTCAGTTCTAAGCCCTAGCACCGCGGGACATGCGAGTTTGTAAGTCCACATAGCAGAGGTAAGTACTCTGATAGTCACCCTACCTGCTCTCTGTTCCCAAGGTTTAGGAGGTTAGAGGCCGCAGAGAATGTCTGTGGGACTCTACCTTTTGTTCGTGGACTGAATTTGACCCACATTGGAGAACCACTTTTAATGGAAGCCCATCTTCTGTGTGGGAGGTAGAAGCATGGAAGGAGAGCCAATATTCGGTTAGACTCCTTCTCCTGTATGTTCTTCTCCATGCTTGGTGCAGAATTATAAGGAATTTCCATGTGCAGGGAACTACTAGGGATAAAAAGTAGTGGGTTTGGATGACTTTCCCTAAGTGGTGGGAATTTGGAATTCTTAAAATGCAAATCAATACTAAGCCCATTTAGATCAGACAAACAAAGTGATGATTATTTTATGTCTCTGGGCCCAGAGCAAATCTGCTTCCAACTTTTCTAGTACCTATTAACATTTATGAAGTTCTTTCTAGTAAAAGACAAGTCATTAGGGAATCATCCATGCCTAGCTATTTCATGCCTTTTCTCACTTGGCATAAAACAAATCTGTGAGTCTGAGTTTTGATGGAGACATTCTTCCTTGTTATAAAAATTCTGACTCTTGAAATTCCTCCTCTCTCTTTCTCTCTCATCTCCAGAAATAAATCATTGGGGACTAATTCCATAATCAGCCTTATGACTGGCCTGAAGACAAAACGAGCCATGTTGCTGGAGGCTTAGCCCTGTACCTGGGATGACAGTTTTCACCAGCTCCAGACGAGCAAGGCCTGGACAGTGCCCCAGGGGAGATCATAGGTGTGCTCAAGCCCCTTTCTCCATGTTTCTTCAATTCCCCTGCTCTCCCTGTTCAGTCCCACATGATGAGAAAGCTATTTCAAACCGGAAGCAGCCAGCTCCTATCTATCGAGGTGCTTGCTAATGGAGTCCAAAGGGAAGTGGGCTTCTTCTTCCCCGGATGCAGAGTTGGACATTAAAATTCTGTGTCAGCCCTGAACTGTCACAGTATCTTTCGGAATATGGACTTTTGGAGCAATCTCAATAGGATGTCTGAATGTTATTAACTTCCTTTTCAGAGAAGTATCTATGTGACGAGAGCTACAGTAGTGTCTGACATGCTAAGGTGAATTAATACCATAAAATATGCTCCCAGAAAATTTACCTTCCACCTGGGGACACAGGTAAAATCAGATGTAACAAGACTTGAGCATACATATAGGTAGAGGATAAGGATAGACAGATAAGACTTTGCCTAGGGAAGGTTTCTTCACCTCAGAGTTGCAGGGTGCTGAGGAAAGCCTCCCTCTTATCTTGGCTTTGAAGGGTGGAGCATAGATGACATTCCCGGCAGAGGTGGGACAGTGTGAACCAAAGCAAAGTGGGTGTGGTGAAGAAGTGGTGAGTCCTCTGCCGGGCTGGAAGACTTGATGGGGTTAGGTGGAGTGGCCCGGAAATAAACTAAGAAGTTTGGATGGTCCAGGGGTGGAGGAACCTCTCAGCAGGGTGTCCTCTGGTGGCTCAGCAGCTACCCCTACTGGCAAGGGAGAGTTGACATCCAGGGTGTCCAATAGACTTGCGGGTCTTTATCTGGAGCAGCTTTTCTGTGAACATACCCAGATAGGATAGAAAGCAGTTCTAGCTTCAGTCTTTTCCCAAGATATTTCAAGGAACAGAGCTGGTCCAAGTGGTCTAGTGAAGTTTGTCACAATACAGGCTTATCTTCATCTCACTGGCTGGTGTGTTCAACATTTAATACCAGTAATATGCCAGGATCTACTAGGAACATCCCGTCTGGAAGGAGGAATTTTATTTTCCAAGCTGCAGATGGATGCAAGTCTCAGTCTCTGTCCCAGCACTCTCAGCTAGCTTTCCTAACATTTTCCAAACTAAATGTCTACTTTCTACTCTAAATCAGTTTTGGACTAATATGATGAAGGAACTCTTCCCAGTTCCCTAAGGTTAAGGTAGCTGCAAGAAGTAAATCGAGGGAGAAGGAACTGGAGTCGAAAAACACGCACAGAGGTTTGGTCCTTGTGCTAAGCCCCAGTTCCGATCTCAGCTCTAAGACTCTAGAAATCTGCGAGAGCCAGATCACCCCATTTCCAGGGCACATGACCTCTAGAGATCCACCACCCTGTAGAATGAAAGAGGACGCTCACAGAAAGCATTGTCTTTCATAAGGTCACAGGAACAGTATCTGCCACGACCCAAGCTCTCCGAGAATTACAGTGCGCAGAGGAGAGCGACCGGCGAGGGCGGCCTGAGCCCCTGTGCTGCGGAGGGAGACCACTCCGGGGGCTGTTGATCTGGTTGGCGAGACGTAAAGAGCAGATATCAACAGCTGTGACACGAGGGGCTAAGCAGAATGGGGCAGGGAAACGGGTCCGTTCTGAAGTTCTTGTGCAATACATGAGGTCACAGTGCAGAGACAGCAGGCAGAGAAGGGTTTGGAGTCTTAGAAAAGACCGTACGCTTTTTTACCTGTGACCATTCCTTGCTCTGTAGCCTTTGTCCTCGAGGTAGAGTTTGGATTCTGACCCCAACAAATGTTCTTTTCTGTGTAAATCCAAAGCACAGAAACCATTCTAAGTGTTTCAAACCAAAGAGAGATCAAGCAAAGTCAAACATGTGCTTAGATAATGGAGACAATAAAGACTGCCTTTATTTTTTCCTCTTTTGTGCAAAGCATCCAGAAAACACTGCCACTGGAAGGGTCAGGAAGCCTCCGGAAAATCAAGACTGCTTCAAAGCTGCCCTCCACCCAGGGTAAATCTGTGCATCCTATGCAGCAACTGAATCTGGGTGAAGAAATATGGGGAAATTTACTCTGAATGCTTTCAGCACCTGCAATGAGGGAGAATACAGACTAAGCCAGGAATGGTTGCAGAATGCGAACAGATGACCCAGCACACGCTCCTCTGAGTGTGAGTCTCTCACTGCATCACTCACACCACTGGAGTCTTGGCCTCTGTGGGCTTCCATACAAGCCAAGGAAGCATGTGAGACTCAGTGGTTTCCTGTGGTCGGGAGTGAAATCTGAGCTTGTCATCTTTGTATTGACATGCAGCCGTGTGTTCACGAGAAACGCCATAATTTCACAATTCAAACATTTAAAGTTTTTCTTACATACTTTTTCTCTCTCCCTGTTCCCATCCCAGCTACTTCAACAAAATCCACAGGACTTCTACTCATCCTAAACTATTCTTGAGTGTTTTCTTCTTTGCTTTAGGCTTTATTTCATGGCAAGTACTGTACAATGTTAACGAGAAGAGGATAAAATAGGGATGAGGCAAGTAGAAAGAAGGTGGGTAAAGGCATATACCCCTATAGATTTACTAAACTGAAATACCCACACTCTATAAGAGATACAGCACAGCAGAGAAGGAAAGATTCATCGAAAGTTTCTTGGGAGAAGAGGTGATAAGACCTGGACTCGGAAGGCAGCTGGAGAGAGAGGGAGAGGGAAGACCTGGTCACGGCATCTACGCATACGGCCGCCTGAGTCGATGCCGCATTTACTGTTGGAATTGAAAACGGCTTGAAAAGAGGTGGAGCATCCTGCCGATGAGGGTGTAAGTGGCTTCTCTGAGGCAACTGGCCTCTGCACAGTGCACAGCAGGACCCAGCTGCGGGTGTTTCCTGCACCGCTCTCTGCTTTCACACGGACCCAGCGTTCGGTTCTGGAGGATGTCCACTTACAGGAGAACCTTCGGACGATGCCAAGTGGGAGGCAGCAAACAGAGAGACGTGAATCAGCTGCGGCCTCACCAGTCGCTAGGGATGTCATCGACCTGAGAGCTACACTAACTCCTCAGTCTCACTGTTTCGATGGATGTAATGGGGAGAAATTAACACATAGCTGTCGGGATTTTCATGAAAAACAAAGAAGTCCTGAACCTCTCCTGGTACCAGCGATGAAAATCAGCATTTGAAATTTGCACACTGCCTTTGTTTTCCTTTAATAAGGAGAGAAACTAACCATGGGCGACTGTCTCTCAGTCTGTAAGGACTCTGAAAATGCAGAATGGCCTCAAGAATTACTTTCTTTTGGTTCTCTTAAAAAGAAAAATACCCAGACTTCCAAAACGAGATACACTGAGTGAAGTTTCACAGCCTGGAATTTTACAGAGCCAGCCGACGTGCCAGAACCTCACAGAAAGAGGCTGGGTTTTGCACTCGCGGAATCAGTGTCTCCACGATGTATATAAAATCCAAGAGTTTGCTCCTCCTGAGGCCATGAAAGAATGGCTGATTGTGGAGTGCCAGACAAGATAATTAGATGGTGGAGACAATAGCTATTATCACAAGCACTAACACATGGCAGCTTCCACCCCACCGTGTGCCAGAACTGTCACCAATTCCCACAGCAGATCTACCCTGGAAGGCACTCACAGAGTCACCTCCCGGCTGAGCACAGGCAGGAGCACAGGAGGGGTAATTAGTTCACCTCCAAAGCAGAGACAGCGGTTTGATTGCTTTAACTTACACTTGCTTATCCTTCCTGGCTGAAAGATGGCACACAGTACAATGCAGAAGTGCCCTCTAATGCTGCTTTAAGCAAAAAAGAAATTGGCTGAAGGTGGGGAAAACCTGGCCCCTGATACTTGCAGGTGTATTTTTCTTGGGAAGTAAGATTGCTAGAGAAACAAAAGATTTGGTTCGTTTGGCTTGGCAAGTCAAAAATGCAATCTTAGGGGAAGACTTTATTTAGAAACTTTATTTTTCCCCTGTTAACTGGAATAGTTTATGGAGGGGAAAAAAGAACTATAAATGGTTCATAAGTTCGCAATTATTTTTGTTTTGGGTTTAAAAATAAAATGCACTGTCCCCACCCAGGAAGATCTTGCTATAGATTAGTTTCGCCTTTATTGGCTGCTGTTCATTCCCTGTGAAGAGGTGGTCTGAACGTGTGTGCAGGGAGAGGGGATTCTGCCCTGCAGTGGCCGTGCTCTCTGCAAGGAGACCACCAGCAGTCACCAAGTTCAGAGGAGACTTCCTGTCTTCCTATGGCCTCTCTGAGCAGTTTAGGTCTGTGGGTCACACCCATACACCCTCTTCCCTTCAGCTTTTCCTGGCTCACCTTGTCACTGTCATCCGATGGCTCTTTGACCACCTCCTCTGCGAGCTTCCCTCCCTCCCCAGCTGCACGGGTCGGTCCTAGCTCTTCCGACAGTCTTGCAAAGCGGTGTGAGCTGTACTCACACTTCCGGTTTCCCCAAATACTCCCGTGACCACTGAGACACTGTGGACCTGCACCCACTTCCTGCTCACACCGGCTCAGCAGACAGGCCGTGCTGATGGGCCGACAGGGAACTCTGGCTCACAAGCCGACAATTGAATGTACTGAACTCTCTCCCCGACCTGATCCCTCCCCATAAATGAGAGCAATTGATGACAGGTGTTTCACTGGAAATTTCGTGAATTTCTGTGAACTCTGTGAATTTTGTTCATGAAATTTTTTATTTCCAACATTCTGATTCAATCAGCCTCCAATTCCTATGCAGTCCCCTCTTAACGTGCCTGGGGTGTGCTCTCCTTTACCCTTCTAGGGCTTTAGTTCTGTGCAGGTTATTTCTCAGGTACACTGGTACCTCCATGTGCAAACTTAATTTGTCATTATTCTGGAGAAGATGCCGCGTTTGTGCCCACGTGGGAAAGATGGCTTTGGTTGTGCTTGTCGCCTGCCACAGGCTGTTGTTTGAGAACTGAACTGTTGGCAAGCAGAAAGCTTCCTGAGCTAAGGGGCCATCGTCTGGTACCACGTGAGATCTTTTTTCTCTGTACTTTCCGTGCCTTTTTTTTTTTTTTAAGGTTTTTTGAGACAGGGTCTCACTTTGTGGTTCAGGCTGGCCCTGAGCTCAGACTTAAATCACATCAGCAATCCTCCTGCCTCTGCCTCCTGAGTGCTGGGATTACAGGCGTGAGCCACCACGCCCGGCACTGTGGTATGTGGTACTGATTGCTGCTGGGGTGAGTCTCCACACCCAGTATAGGTATGTGGTTACCGAGGATCGAACCCGGGTCCTTGCGCTTGCATGACAGGCGCCGGAACCATTGAGCTAAATCCCCGGCCCTCCGTGCCTTTTTTGAACTTATTCTCCACACTGTATGACTTGACCCTTTAGGATGTGTTTCCCATTTTTCTCTGCTACAAAGAACCACACCAACAAAAACCAGACAGTGGGTTCTTTCTGCCTAAAATTTTAATCAGGGAAGACAGAGGCACATTTCCGTCCCCGTCTGGCTCTGAGCTGTGCTTGCCACACCATTTTACTCCCTCTGTACTCACATTTCCACATGCCCTGTGCATTGGCCGCCTTTCCCAGTCCTGCCCTGCCCCCTCCTGAGCTCCCCTTACTTGAAGCCCTTCCCTAGCAGAGGCCCCTCCCCCTCTCACCAGTGAGCTCGCTCATCTCTGAGATGCTGGCTCACCGTGGGCTCCCCTCTGGACCGTCAGACACTCCACACTGCACTGAGAGTGACTCCATCTGAATGTCCCTTGTCATTTTCTGTGCTTGTTACCAATTCTGGCCATATATTTATCGTACTGAATTGTTTCCATATAAATCTCCCATCCAGAGTCATTAAATCCTTGAAATGAGAGAATGTGTCTGGCATTTCTAATCTCAAGCACTCTTGCAATGCTCGCCACCTGGGAGTTGGTAAATCTGCAAAATGAAGGATTGATGTATTCCATGGAATTGCAACATGCATAATCTTAGGGTAGGTCTATTTTAAAAGAGAGGCAGAAAGAAAACCAGTACTTTTCTAGTGCTCTAATTCATGGGTCTTCATTCTGTCTCTGTCTCCTCCAGTGGCCTTTTCATTGTCTAATTATGTGAATGACTACGTTGTGGCATTTTATTTATTTAATCCCTTCGCTTGACTCAGTTTAGACAGCGGCCCAGAGCTCTGCATTCTGCAAGTCCAGAAAGTCTGATGAGCAACGATGCGGCAAAATGAAGAGATGATAACTTGAGCGTGTTCCGCAAGAAGGCGGGTGACGCTGACCAGGTTCGTACCGCCAGGCCTCTGGGTATGTCTCCCACTGGGCTCCTCTGGGGCTCCAACCATGTTCGCTTGTCAGGTAAGGGACACTCATCAACTGTCCCCAGGAGCAACGTCTGAGGACTGCTGGAGTCATGGAGAAAGAGGCAGAAAGTCTGGAACTGAATGGACAACACTTTGTCCACATGGAGTCACATCACGTGGACAGGCAGCCCCCTCCTGTGGCCGCGGACCCACCCAGGCCGCCAGTGCAGGGAAGCAGAGGCCCACGGCCTTCCCGTGCTGCTGCTGAGGGGCGCCGGGCCGCCCTGCAAGAGGCGTCACGCCAGTGGGGTGCCAGGTGACTTGGCGGGGGCTACGCAAAGCTGAGGCATGCTCTGAGTCAGGACCACCAAAGGACCCCTGGCTGCGAAGCGCAGCTTGGTCTGGACGGCTGTGCCTCCCCACCCTTGAGGCCCACACATCTGTCACACAGGGAGTCAAGCTCCTGCCTCTCACCACTGTCCCCTCGGATCTTTTCATGAAAAGATCACATTTATTTTCCATCTCCTCACCCCCTGGCCCAGAACTCAGTACTTAGTTGATAAGCCGCTAATGCTCACTTTAATATAGAATGTGTTTTTGTTTCACGTGTTGAGGAGCGTGAGGTCACTATTCTGCGTAAGTTGAGGAGAAAGGAATTGCCTTTATTCTGTTAATTTTTTTTACCTTTCCCTCAACCTTCGGAACACAATCCTGTCTCACAGGAGTGCTACAAGGTCCCTTCACCATCAGGGCTGTAGATGTAATTCAAAAGACACGGGGCTGAATGATCGATCAGTCCTCACTAGCAGCTTTAGATAGTCTCTGGAATGGGAAAAATAAAAATCTAATATACCAAACTGACCAATAAAAGAAATGGTCAGGTGAGACTTATGGCAACACGGTGTGACAGCATGTGAGTAAAGTGTTGTCCATTCATACCAGTCAGGAGTAAAGGCCGATGTGTGGCTTAAGAGAACGAGATGTCAAAGATGAGAGTGCGCGTCACAGCTGGAAGACGTGGCAAGCAGGTCACAGCTGGAAGACGTGGCGAGCTCTGCGCCAGTCGCTGGGCATGTCTTTGCTTCATGCCAGGAAGTAATATCCTGTCGAGGAATGGAAACTTTGATATCTCCAAAAGACTTTCCAGATTCCCTGTGCAAAAGCAGAGCAGCATCGTCACCAGGAGACGGACTTCTCCGGGCCAAAGAAAAAGAGCCCAACTCCAGACTCGCGGTACTGAGTCCAGGGCGTGGGCGCTCGGCTTCGGGTCCCCCTCCTGCTCCTGTGCCTCCCTCCGCTGTCCTGCAGGCTCCTTCCCACTCCCTCCTCCCCCTCCTCCATTTATTTTGATCTCAGGGCTTTTCCACCCCAGGTCCTTCTTTGACACAGGCTCATGTAAGTTCTTTTTTTCCTATAGAAATAATGATGCTTTCCCCGTTACGATCACTTTGCCAACAGAACACCAGGATGCAGAGACCAACTCACTGAAAACGGTCAACGTGGAGAAACATAGTCTGACAAGGCCAGTCTCCCCAGCAGGGAAGAGTCAGGAGTAAAGTCATGTTCTCTATGGTCATGTCCATGCTGAGTCCCTTCCAAGTACCCATGAGGTCCTGGGCGAGGAGAGGGCACAGATCGTGCTGCAGCCCTGTGGGAGGCTCGGTGGAAATGGGTAGCCTGAGCACTACACTCCAGAGCCTGTCTTGTCTCTTCCTAAGATCTGGGAATCCTTGTTAACAGGAAGACCACTCGCTATAGTTCCGTGAGGCCGGTTTTATTCTAGCACAGTTTGTACATGGCCGGCTCTTTTGAAGGGAGAGATGTCTGCATAAAAATCACAAAGATGGCATTTCCTCACTTCTCATTCCTCAGTGCAGATGTGTGGAAGTGGCTCCTAACCCAGAGGGTACCGCGGTGGTCCTCAGGAGCTCTGGGACACCTTTTCCAGGACCAGTGTGAATGTTTTCTGTTTGTTTACACCCTGTCCCCACTATGCCCTGTCTATTCATCACCACAGGCGTCTGGCCTGCTGGCCAGCGATGCACACCCCAGCCCAGGTCCACCTTCTGCAAGATCTCAGAGCTCGAAAACAAAACACATCACAAGAGACACAGGATCACTATGAAATAGATGAAGTTTGAAAATTAGGACACAAGGCTGTGTGTGTCCCTCTGTGTTATGCTGTCTCATTTGACCTTTTGTTTTACCAACTATCCTCCCAGCATTTGGAATAATATCATTTTCTGTTTAGTGCAAGACTCACAGTTAGAAAAAAAGGCGGAGGGGGGGAATACAAACTCAAGCCTTTCTTTCAAGAGGGCTGGCAGTGATAGATGAGATGTTCTACGGTACTCATTTAGGAGGAAAATGTATGGGGCCCAGGAGAGAGAGGCACGGCCAGAAAAGAAGGGCTTCTCTCACTTTCTCAGCTGCTCTTCTCTTTCGCAGCACCTTCTTCCTTGCAGCAGCATCGTTCTCCTCATGAGCTGTGGACAGATTTCTTTGCAGGCCAGTACATTTGGTGGTGACAGACCTGCTCGTCATGCCTTGCTGAGAGCAATTAAGAAACAGACCAAAGATGAGCCCAAAATCTTGTTCCAACTGAGATTTCTTAGAGAAAAGATTTTCCTTGACTCAATTTAACTCGGGGACTTATATTACCAACCAGTCAACTGCATGTATCTCAGCGTGTTATGGCAAATATGGAGATGTTCCCCCAAAGCTCTCTGCAGTGGAGCTTTGGGGTAGTGACTGGATCACAGGTTCATGACGCTGGATTAGTCTATTGACTGGTTTAGCAATCGATGTTCTGGACACGGCTGATGTACTGACAAAAGAGGGAAGACCCACCCTTGGTGTGGATGGCACCAACCAATGGGGTTGTAGCCTTTATGGGACAAAAATGGAAAGAAGGAGATCTCACTGCTTCCTGCTGCCCCTCCATGGTCTGCTCTGTGATCCCCTCTGCCGTGTGCCCTGCCCGGAGCAAGCCCACTATGTACAGAAACTTACACAAACTGTGAGCTAAATAGACCTCTTCTCCTTTGACTTGCGAGTACTGGTATTATGTCTTTGTAAAAAGAAAGTAAGTAGGACACTGGGGTCACATGGATGCTCCCAGGCTCCTTGCCATGAAGTGTGTTTTGAAATGGTCATTATGCAGGTGTATTGTCCATCAGTTGGTGTGCTGGTTGGTCTTGCTTGCCAACCTGATTGACTGAAGAGAAACTTGGGGGTGGAGGGCCACACTTTTGTATGTTTCTAGGTGAGCTACAGGGCATGGCCTCAGGGACCCCGTCTGGTCCTTGGCCCCTTCTTCTCTGGTGCCATCCCCAGAGCGGCTTTCCTCTGCCAGGCCTTTCTGCCATAGTCTTCTTCCCTTGTACCCAGACGACTAAGGGCTAAAACTTCTGAATCTGTGACCTACGTGAATCTCATCTCCTCTCTGTCCTGAGTATCCAGTACTTCTTCCCAGCAACGGAAAGTGCACCAATATAATACACATCACTCAGGCTAAGAAATACTTAGTTATTTTCACAAAAAGCAGAAAGGGTACATAAATGATCCATTAGCGAATTTTTTAAAAATCCAATGAAGCTATAAACAAATTCATTCAACATTTTATTCTGAGAAAATTTGAGTTACAAGAGATATTCTACAGAATATATTCCCCCTCTTGGATGCTGGCCAAGGGCACTGGTACAGTAAAGGTTCAGAGAAGTGTTTCAGCAATGAGCCTGTTTAAGGGAATGTCTTACAGGTGGCAGCATTATGAAAAACATGATTTGGAAAATACCACTGTCAAGCCTGTGATGGTCCCGTGTGCTAACGGAAAGGCAGATTTCCTGGTGTTAGACGTGATATAAAAGAAATCCTTTCTTAGTGAACATGATTTGATCAGAATTTGAGAAAGATTAGTTGAGATAGAGCTGACAGTCTCTAAAGATGAGACTTAGAGAAAAATAATAGATTTTCTAAGATCATATAACAAATCTGAAGAAGGTGTCTGAGCTTACCAGCTCACCACTGCTTCCTCCCACTTACTTCTCAAACTGGTGATTCTGAGTGTCCCCTGTCATTTCCTCCAGGGTCCCTCATTATTCGGGCCCATTTCTTTCTCACCAGACTGTAACTGAGCCACCAAATGCCAAGAAGTCATATTGGGGGATGTTGACGCTGCTGTCGTCTGCTCTGTTGGTGTCAGCTCCTACACCGGCATGAGCTGAGTTGCAGCCAGGTATGGACTGTGACCTCGCAGCTATGCCACCACAGCCACCCATGGCCCCGGCACTGCCAGTGCCAGGGCCACACCCCGCTCACACTCTTGCTGTGCCGCGGAGAGGGCAGTGAGATGCCTGTGCTTTACTCGCTTGGGGTATGGGTATGGGTATGGGTATGGGTCTTTGTTTGGTGACTGAGATGGACGGGAGACAAGAGTGTCCAGGGCACGTGCTGCGTTCTGTCCAGGCCTGGTTCGTGCAGTCTGATCCAAGCGAGTGTGTCTTGGCCTCTTTTTTCTTGGAATAAAGTTTTTCCTGAGTGACTTCTCAGTTCTTCTTTTTCCAATCAGTAACTGAATTTTCTCACACGCCGGACACAAAGCTCGGACAGACACAGTGGAAGATCTGTCTGGGGCGCTGGCTTCCAGCTGCCTTCTCTGGAGTGAATCTGAGCTCCTCCGTGGCACAGGCCAGCCATGGAAGGCTGAGCTGCTGTGGGAAGGCTCACAGCAGGGAGAGTATCACTTTCCTAAGTAAACACAGTGCTAAGAGTAAGAGGCCCCACAAAGTGGCGGAAAAGCTCTGGCCTAGGCAACTGGACATCTGGGCTCTGTCATACAGTCTGGCCTCCCGTTAATGTCTCCGGACTTCATCTCCCTGACTTGTAAAGTCCACTGCTCAACATGATCACAACGGCTGTCTCTGATCCCAGAGGTGAATCTAGGGCATCCATTTTCCACAAAGGGCCTGAAGGTGTCGATTTGTTTCTTTGAGCAAGGTATTTACTATTATTGTTCCATAAGAGGATCTCATACTATTTCTCACATTTTAAAGATAAGTAAATTGAAGTCCCAAACTCTCAAGTTACTTATATATTATCTATGTGCATACATATGTTTTATAAAGGTTATAGTCAGAAAAAAGTCTCCCTCTCTGCGTTTTTTGTTTTTTCTTTTGATTTTTTGAGGCAGGGTCTCCTCGTATTGCCCAGGCTGGCCTCGAAGTCATAATGATCCTCCTGCCTCAGCCTTCCAAGTACTGGGATTACTGGAGAGCGTCACCATACACAGCTCAGAAGAAAAAAAAAAGTCTGATTAATTTCCCACTGATGTTTTCTTTTCTCTATGTTTCTTAGTTGTTCTACATGGGTTTGTTTTTGTGATGTTGGGGACGATAGCGTGAGCCTGATACATTTGGTACTTGTTTCCACCACCAAGTTCGGTCCAGTCTCTGACAGCGGTGGGCTGGGGTCCCTTCGCTGCCTTCCTACTCTCAGTGCTCCAAGGAAGATCTCAACCTTGCTGGTTCCTGAAGCAGATCCTGTCTGGTTTCCTCCCCAGCCTCCTCCACCCACAGCTCACGCCCAAGCACCTGCGGATCAGATCACCAAGCTCTGGGAATTCTTTAAGGACACGGAATTTGATCTCCTAAACCGTCACACTCCAGCTCGAATGGAACAGCAGTTTTTATTTTTCAAACTATTTTAGGCAAGTGGATTTACTTTCAGTTTCTCCATACATTTTGGAAAACTCACGCCTTATCCTAACCTTGTTCTTTGGTTCCTGGTGTCCTCCATTAGAGATCTCCTATTCTGTAAATCCAAATCTCACCTATCTTCAAAAGCCGGGTCCGAATGAGGCCTTATCTATAAATCGCCCTCCATATCTTTGCTCAGGAGTCCTACTTCTTCAAATCTTCCTCTGTTTTTGAACTGTGTTTCTTTCATAGCCCTTAGAAATGTCATTCTTCACTTACTTGACCAACATCTGTCTTCTTGCTTTACACTGTGAGCTCCAAAAGAGGGGGAACCATATCTATTTTTGCCTATTATCATTTTCCCAGAGGCTGTCCAATACTTGTCACAACATAAATATTTAGCAGGTAAGAGATGAACAAGCATTTCTAATACAAATAACTTTTCTGAGTGGAAGAACATTTGAGTTTATTCCTTGTCTTCCATAACAAACTACTTATTTTTTGAAAACAGTATTTGTATCCTATTTCATTTAGCCTACTGGTAATATTCAGTGATATCTGACTAACCAAGAAGGCAATTATACAAAAAGACCAGAATTTGGAATAACATAACTCTGGCTTCAAATTCTGGCTTTGTAACTTGAATGAAGACCGTCGAAGCACATTTCCCACTTCACATAAGTGTTTTGTATTGTGCAGCCGATAGTGAGTTTCAAACTAATCTCGGGTGCTGGACAGTATGAGGGATCAATATGTCTCCCAGCTCCCAGAGGAGGAAGCAGAGGTGCAGGGGAAGGAGCCGAGGCAAAGAGGCAGCGGCCACGCGGGTCCTGAGCACAGGATCAGGAGTTCATACCAGGACTCCGGGCAGGTGACTCTGTCTCTTCTGTACTGATGAGATAGAAGCTCACACCAACAGATCTATGCCTCTGAACGGCAAACTCCTTCCTAGAATTTAATTGTCTCTTTTCCTCCCTCTTCATTATCTTGACTGTTTAGGATTCTAGAAGGAGCTTAAGGGAGTTTCTCATCTCAGAAAATAAAAAGGCAGGATAATGTAGGTGGTACATCTTAAAGGAGGAGCATAATGGGCCCATTTTCATACTTCGATCAAAGAAATAACAGCAAAGGCCCAGAAAACACTTACTTAAACTAGAGTGTGCTCCCCCAGCCCCTGAAACGCGATGCTAAAATCCAGATCAAGAGCAACAGAGCTTTATTTATTATGCAGTTTCCTCTAATGATGCTGTTCCCAGAAATGAATCCTTGTCCCTCTCAGACTTCCTTTCACAGGACACTGTGATCTGGCCCGCCTCTGCAGGACGAGACAAGTTGTTTTGCCTGGCGTCTTTCATCAAGCAGAAGGCGCAGAGGCTTTTTCTCACACTCAGAATTCAGTGAGCCTTTTCCCTGGTCATCAGCAAGGAGTGAGCAGTTGCTTGACTTAATGGGCTGAGTCGCTGCCAAGTTCTGCAGTGCTTTTGCCCTTCCTTAAAGATGCCGAACATTTGCTCATTACCCGAGACATCTGGACACCTTGTGTGAGTGGCCTCCTCCTGAGGGCGGTGGGCTATTTGAAATTGGATCATTCTAGTTTTTTTTTTTTTTTAAGTTTAAGCACTTTGAAACAATTTTGATAGAGCCTGGGTAACTGAAACAAAACAAAGACCTTCCCAGTTGTAGTTTCTACTCCATAGCAGGTGAAACAATAAAAAATATTAAGCAAGCAAAATTAATCTGTATCTAGAGAATTTTAATAAGTTTTAAAGCAAACAAATGCACACAGGTCCTATGGGGTTTTGTCGGCAAGTGTTTAACAAGTTTAACAATCTGTTTTTAATAGTTAGGCAATATGTTACAACAGCAGGCTCTGAAGAGTAATAAAGTACTTTGTAAGAAAATAAATAACAGCAATAATAATGCTGATTGCAACTGAAGAGAGAAACAAAACAATGATAGGAAATGTTCTGGCTGAAACAGGAATCGCAGAAGCTATCGAGTCTCACACCTATTCGCAGAAAGCGGAGGGTTCCGGGCCCCTGAAGTGTGGCCAGATTGTAGTCTAAATATATCACCTTTACTACTTACAAGCCCAGCGCTAAAGGTTGATCTCAGGCTCGTCAACAATTGTGCGGGAATCATGAGACTTCACTTTCTGTCTCTTTTCTTTATTCATAGCCCAGAATATTTCCTCAAAACCTCAGAAGTAAAAATAATTTTGTGAAGAGACACCTTTTTGGTAGCCACTGCTTCTCCAGTGAGAGCAACACCTCATTTGTCTATCATCATTGAGGGAACACATGCTCTTCAAAAATTAATTTTCCAATAAAAGAAAACCAGTTTAGCGTTCAAAAGAGGCCATTTCTTTTGAATATTTTTGCTGGCACTTTTTGCAAGGAATATTACATACTGAACAGAATTTGACCTTTTCTGGTGATTCAGAGATATTCATCAGGACTGTAAATCACCACAGTTACCAACTCCTTCCTTTCAAGTGCAGACAGACCGGGATCTCTCAGAAGTTCAAAGATACATTTCTTTTGACCTTATCTACCTTCATTTTCTCTCTTCTTTCTGAAAGATAACTTCATTGAAAAATAATTCATACACCCAACAATTTATTCATATAAAGTGTACAACAAGATAGTTTTTGGTATACGTGTGCAATCATTGCTCTAGCCTTTTTTAGGGGAGTAAGGAGATCAGCTTCAGGACACTGTGCTTGCCAGGCAGGCGCAGAGCCACTGAGCTACCTCTCTGGCCCTTTACTAAATTAATTTTAGAGCATTTTCAAAATGAAATCTGTACATTTAGCAGTCACGCCCATTTCCTGCTGAAACCTCGCGCCCAGCGCAGCACTGATCTCCCTGAGCCTGCTGATTCCTGTTTTATTCTCCCATGTGGGTGGAATCATGCCTGTGGCCTCTCTCCTGTGTCCTTCACTTGACATAGGGCTTACCAGACTCATTCGTGTTCCTTCTTATGGCCAAATAATGTTTTCATTTTCAAAGTGTATTTGCCCACTTTTAGATATTTGGATTGCTTGCCCCTTTGGCTCTTTTAAACAATGCTGCTATAAACATTCCTGCGGATTTAAGGTCCCGTGTCTCTTGGGTATAGCGCTGGGGTGGAGATGTACAGCTGCAGCCGGCCTCTGTGATCAATGAGCTGTGTGAATGTGGCCACACCTCGGGCTTCCCACCGCAGTGCGGAAGGGCTCCGGGGCCCCTCTGTGCAGGAAATCCTTGTTTTCTCCATCCTGGTCCCTGTGAAGTAGTGTCACAGTGTGGTTCGATTTGACTTTTCTAATGACTAATGGTGTTCTCAGCATCTTTTAGTGGCTTCTTAGCCATTTGTATCTCTTCTTTGGAAGAGATGTTTGTAACTGGATGTTTACTCTTTTTATCATTAAGCTGCATGTTTTACATAAGTCTATAGTACATATCTGCTTTGCAAGTATTTTTTTCCATTCTTTGGATTAGTTTTACACTTGTAAACATCCTGCCCTTTTCCTCGTTCTTCTTTCTCTTTCACCCTAGCTATTTAGGAGCAGATCCTGATAGGCTAGTATTTCTCACTCCCCATCATCCTTCAAGCCTCCTGGAAGACAGCTTGAACCCTTCCCATTCGTTTGACACTTCCTTATTAAAGACAAACTCTTCTTACCGCTGACCAGGATACCTCATTGGAAATCCTAAGTCTTTCCTTTGATGACCTTTCAGTTTCCAGTCAACATCTGGCAGTGTTCAATCAATTCTTTGAGAACTTTACTTCTTTGAGCGCCCATGTGATCTGCTCCAGACTCTGTCCATGTATGATGCCTTATTTTCTTCCCTGTTGATTTCAACACGCACATGTGGCTGCTTCCAGGTTTAATCTGCCATCACATGCTCAGGGTATGTATTCCTCTCGAGTCACCTCATCCTTAGCTCTGCCTCCAGCTCTGCTGATAACTTCTTGAGTCAGTCTCTAGTCTCTATCATCTTTCATTGTCCACAAACGTATTTTTAACTGCCCGTAAATACCTCTCTCTTAATCACTTGGAAATCCTGCAAGCAGTGAAAAATGCCATTTCAAAATTCCCAAAATAATTTCTTCCACCAATTATTTATCATTTTTATGCTTACATCACGGAAGCAAAGAAAGAGAGCATCGTTGTCTATCCACCTTTTCCTTTTCTGCTGGTCATCACTGGGACCTCACCTTCTCAATATATTATCTCCCCGTGGCTTTCTTGCTACTGTCATTGCTTTTCACTAAGCTTTTGTAGCCACTTATTATAATGATTTTAGGACAGTCTGAATGCAGTTCCCAGCTTCTATCAGCTGTGGAACTCGTCTTTGCCAACTTGGCCTACACTACTTTCTAAAATACAAATTTGCTATCGGCATCCTTTACATACAGTACCTGCACTGACTCTCTGCAACCACAAGACAAATCCCAATTCTTTTCTATCATGCTTCAGACACTTAGTATTTTTCTACTCGTCATTCTCCTGCTGTCTTATGTAGCCCAGGCCTGAGAAATTTCAAACTATTTACTTTTCCTCCAAAATGCTGCATTCATTTTTCTATTGGTGTGGAACAAATGATAATGATATCAGCTACTAACCTGATCCAAATTTACAGTCTCGCTGTCTGTGTCTGGCACACCTTCCCTGAGGGCCTCACTGAGCTAGACCACCTGAATAGAAACAACCAGAGAAAGATCACTCCAAAGTCCTTCAGGGTAAGTTTGTCTCTCTGCAGGTGTATAGCTAGTGTAACTTTTATAGCAAGCTGTTGACTAGAGACCTTTGTTTTCCAGCTGCCAGTCACCTTAGTGGGTATGAGGAAATATTTAAGAAATGCAGATTAAAACTACACTGAGATACCATCTTGCCCCAGAAAGAATGGCTATCATCAAACAACCAAAAAATGGCATGTGCTGGTAACGAAACAGCAGAAAGCTGGCTAGAGTATGCAGCTCCAGCTGCAGCTCCTGCCAGTCCAGGAGAATGAAGATGAACTTAGGAGATTTGGAGGCACAGTGGGCAGCTTTATTCTAACGCTGGCAGACAAGCTTGGGATCACATTTGTCAAATTCGTCAGAAAGTACAGTCTGCTGTACTGCTTTTGTGCTCTAGTTACAAAATGTTCTTGAAGTTAGGGTGGAGTTCACTTAGTATCATTTCATTTATTAGGCCCAGCAGTTCTGTTGGTTGCAAGGTTCAAGTTTCATTGGCTAGAGCAGTGTACAGATTTCTACCTATAACAGTAAGTTATTACAATTCTCTTAATAACAAAGGAGCTTCTCTACTCTCCAGCTAGGGCAGTCTTCTGCTGCTCCAAACCTCAAGTATGAAAAACGCAGCACACTTCCTAGAGCTCTGCGGTTAATGCAACAAAGTTTGCAAAGTGAAGCAACTGAGAGCAAGTCTACTTCAGAGCCTTCTGAGAGGCAAGACGAGCTTCAATGTGTGGAAGGTTTTATACATTTGTTTTCCCTTTCAATAAGAGTATGGGGAAAGTGGAACTGCACTGCATTGTTTATGCAAAGGTAAACCAATACAACCACCATGAAAAGCAGTGTGAAAACAATGTAAAACAGAAATTCCATATGACCCAGCTATTCCTCTTTTAGGTATCTTCCGGAAAGAGTTAAGATCATCATATGACAGGAATACATGCATATCTAAGTTTATACCGGCACAATTGATAACTATTAGATCTTGGAAATGTATCTATATTGGTCAAGAGATGAATGGATAAGGAGAAACTGATATTTATACCCAATGCAGTACTATGCTGCCATGAAGAAGAATCAACTTCAGGTATTTATAGGCAAATGGTTGCAATTTGAGGATACAATGTTAGTGAAATAAGTCAGATGCACAAGCTTAAATATGGTATGGTTTCTCTTATCCAAGAGACTCAAGGTATAATATATGTATATGTATATTAAATAGAAAATAAGGAGAAGTTCAAATAATTCCCCCAGATAACATGGTGTTTCAAAAATATTTTTATATTTATGCTAGTTTATTTATATTACTGGTTT
Organism: Petromus typicus; assembly: GCA_004026965.1. Lineage (NCBI taxonomy): Eukaryota > Metazoa > Chordata > Mammalia > Rodentia > Petromuridae > Petromus > Petromus typicus. The sequence goes on along the minus strand of PVIR01009780.1, from coordinate 14,474 downwards.
CTCTTAACTCACTGAAAAGAAAGTTTTGTAGTCAAATTTGTTTCTTCTTTATAAGTCTTTTTATGTCTTGTACTCTCTGTCACTATTTTTAGATAATAATACATACATATTAGCTATTGCTATTCCTTACTATTCTGGTTTGGTCTCAGCTGGCTGCCGTGCTGCCTTGGGCCTAGGGTGGCAGGATATGGCAGAAGCAGCTCATGCAGCAAAACCCGTCACCTCTCGGCCAGGAAGCCAAAAAGTGGTTGAGGAAGAAGCAAGAATCCCATGTCCCCTGCTTGGGCACACGTGCCCAGTGGTCTACAGACCCAGGCCCCCCGAAGGTTTCCTCACAAAAGTGCCAAACTGGGAACCGATTCTTCCAGCCAGGTCTTTTGAGGGGCGTTCCACGCTTGAGCCAGGGCAGGGCCACCTCTGCCGCAGGGGCAGCTCTGGACTTCCTGCCACCTTGCCATGTGCCAGCTGGCCCTGGACCCTGGCAGGAGCATCTCTAGATCCCTTCTAGGGTTAACGGTCACATGACTCAGCCAGGCCTGTGGGAATAATTTTCTGCCTGTTACGTCCACGCCTCCATCATCCACTTGTGAAGTCCCTGACTGTTACCTTCAAGTCTTCCTCATTTGTTAGACTTTCCAGACAAGCCAGTGTCTCCCTTCTTTGTGTCCAGCTGTGTTTTCTCTGCTTCTGTTTACTCACTCCCAGCTGAACTGTAAAATTCTCAGGGCCCACGAACAACATCTTGCCCGTCTTTGCTTGTCCAGCCCTGAGCGTGTATCATTTCTTTAGAAATCTGCATTGTGCAGCAATACTTGGGATCTTATTAGGTTCTGTAAAATATGATTTATTGTGCAGGAAGGCTGTGATAATCTCCTAGGCTGTGGCTCTCAATAGCACGTCAGACTACACAACGTAAACGGCCCTCGGATTGGCACTCTTAAACTAGGTTTTGCTTGTTTGTTGTCATTTTACTTGTTTGCTCTTCTTTTCCCTTTGTACTCTCAGACTGTCCAACAGCACTGCCATAAAACTATTTCTTCTGCATTGCTGCCATCAATCTGCTTTGACTAGGAAATAAGTAAATTTATTAAGTGCTCTGGAATTAAGGGCAAAGCATAAGGACAAGAACTGTACCCAACTGTCAGTCTCTCGCACAGGTACAGCACATGACTCTAGAGAAAGTACACAATCATCCTGACCAGTTTTGCAGGCATTCTTCTGGGTGCTGAGAACCCAGAAAGTGTCAAGTAGGCAGCCTTCGAATAAGTGAGGCTCAGCTTTAGGTCCGAAGATTAACTACTTGGAAAGATAAGTTTTAATAGGTGGCATTTTAAATGTGAAAAAACTTTCCCATTCTTTTTGCATTTTACTTACTTATTATGGACAAATGAAAGCTTTTAAGGAGCTTAGAAGAAAGTCTTGAAATTGAACAAGTGAGTTCAAAATATTTTGTCCAACCTCAATATAACTCTTCTGGATTTAAACATTTTTATTAATTGGATCTCCCAAGTAGAGAGATAAAATCATAAGTAATATTTAAGATTAGACCATCAAGTCTCCAGCAGACCACAAAAAAGCAGATCTCAGGGGGAAAAGCTATAAATTTTGAGTGGCCCAAGCTCTCTACTTGTAAGGCCTAGGATGGCAACTAGCCAGGAACCTGAGGGCCACACTTAATTTACACATGAATTTGTATAAAATTTTAAATTGTGACCAGGCTTGTATAAGCTTTACACTTTTTTGAATGACTAATGAAAATTACTGCTTGCTTTCACTCGCTGTGGAAACTTCAGAATGGATTGGCCTACTATTACACAAAAAGGGTTCGTTGGAAATTTTGTCGTCCGTGTTTTAAAAGAAATATCCTGGCAGCCTCCTAGGGGCTGTGTGATGTTTTCATTACTGTTGTAATATAAACACATACCTCGGATAACAGCGAGGAGATACACCCAGAGACCACATCCAGTTGTACCTCGGTACGTGTTGGCATCAAAATGCATCAAAACCAGTACTTGTATTTTGAGGAGAAAAATAAATGTTTCCAACTGTGACACTTCCCATCATACTTGCTAGGAGTTGTACGAAACTCAAGGTGACTTCCTGAGAGAAAATACTTCGTCACATATAACAGAAATTAAATTTTAAATTTTTATACATTTTTCCAGATTTCTTTAGTTTTAAAGTTCTATACTGTATTATAAAATAACATTCCTAATATTAACCCAGTAAAGTGTAACACTTTTGGGGAACTTCTATGAGTTACTTCTGATCACATTGTTTCCCATGGGGAAATGCATTGGGTACTTAATTTGTGCCGGTACTTATCAAGAGTTCTAGAACCTGCTGTATAATATGCGCACTAGGTTTTGGTAAAAGAAAAGTATGATTCTATTTTACATATGACACAAACTTTTGGTCTAGTTTGATGTTCCGGAACCACAGTCTGTCACAGACATTATTCAATGAGATCTTTGATTTGAGTATTTTTTTTCCTTATTAGTGATAGATTAGGTTCAATGTTGACTGTACAAACAGCATTGAGAAGAATAATATTTTCCAATAATGAATCTAATAAAAAAGTAAACACTTGACTTTTATATTTAGATGCAGTCAGCAGTAGTATAATGAAGCAGAGTAACTATCATTTAAAGGATTTACGAGGAGAAGAGAAGAAAGTGCTCTAAGGGCCGTCAGCTGGAATTGTGTGCTTACCTTGTAGCAGCCAAGAAACAGAGAGCAACTGGAAGAAGCCAGCGTTCCAACTCTCGTTCAGGACAAACTGTCAATAATCCGGCTTCCTTCCACCTGGGCCAGCTTTCTATCGCTTCCCAAAGTGCCACAGGCTGATCTACAAGTCTTTGACATAAAGACATTTTGGAAACATTTAGGATTCAAAGCATCACAGCTCACAGGCTCAGAGAAACAGCACCGGCATGAAGACATCTGCTGGAGACATCTGCCAGTGTAACGTGTGCTAGAGTCTTTCCGTTTCAAGAAGGCTCAGTCTCCTTGAACGTCCTATTGTCTAGCCTCTCCTCTAGATCTAACATCCTAAAAGTCTAAGCCTGAATTCTGTTGCTGTGTATTGCTGCTGCATGAAGTTAAATCCATGATTGTTTTTGTAATTATTTTGCATTTATACTTAGAAAAAATGGCTGACTACAGGATTATTCAAAAGACTGGGTGGTTTTTTTCCCCCCTGTATTTAATGATTAGCCTTTATTGCATTAAATAGAATCTGTAATTATGTATCTAACCCAGACCATCAAAAACTTAAAAAATATTAAAATAGATGCCTAGTAAATCTCATTAATGATGGAATGATAACACTAGTGCTGTTGGGAAATTACCAGGTAGGAAGCCAATAACAAGATGTTGTTAAGTGTAAGATGTTGGGTAGACCTGTCTGTCAACAGGAAAGACTGGAAAATACCACTGAAATCAGCCTTCAATAAGAGAAAAGCAGAAAAAATTTGAATATCTTTCTTCTCAAGTGCATGCTCTATGAAAGAAAGGATTAGTACATTGTATGAGTACTTTAAATTACTTTACTTACTTTCCAAGATATATTAAAAGTAATAAACCACCCTAGAAGAATAAAAACTATATCATGGAAATATTCATGTCCAAGAGTTCTGTATTCTGAGACAGGATTATCCCGTAGGCCTTTATTCTACTAAACTGATTTCAACACTATACAGAGCTATTTCATCAAGGACTTTGGAATAAAAATTTAAAAGCCTCCAAAGATGCTTTGTGGAATGCATCGGGCAATGAGATGTTTATTCTGGGAATATTCACTGGGAAAGTCAGTTACTATTTGGGAACAGATCAACTTCTGAATTCATGATGTTTTTGATAGCATACGTAGCATACCAGCTCCTTAAAAGCTGAAATAATAAGATATATTTTTGTGGAAGTTCTAAGAGAAAAAGTCATCCAGTAACAAATCTCCCATTTATTTTACTGTGGTATTCTCTGTCTTAGGGAGGAGTGAAGCTCCAATTTACTTGTAGGACTCTATGAGAGTGTGGGTCTTCCTGCCCATAGATTTTTAGTATTTACATTCTGCCCCGTGTTTTCTGCTTAAGCAAACCACCCAAAACAAAGGTACTACCTAGTCCATAGCATAAAGTCCCTTGCAAGGTCCCAGTAAGAATAAGCTAAATTGAACTACAGCCTTCTTTTTCTGGCAGAATGCAGTCTTTTAGTAAACTGATATGCTTTTTTATTAAAATAAGTTTTCCTAAACCTCTTGTTTTAATTTTTCCTTGCTCTTCCCTCAGGAACCATTGCTAACACAAGACCATAGCAACCTTTTTGATATTTATAAACTATATTAGTAGATGCAATAAAATTTCTGGAGTGGTCAGCTAAATAAAGAGCCTCCCAGCTGCCTTATCTTCCGCCCTTGAACTTGCATGAGGTCTCAGTCCCTCAAGATTTTCAAAAGAACATGAAACAAGTTTGGATGCTAATAGAGTAATTCTTCTAAATAACAACAACGCCATGTAGTATCCTTGGTTCAAGCGAGAGTCTGGAATTTTCTTTATAACAAAATGCAGTGAACATTAATTTGTTTTGAGAAAAATGGGTCTTGAATTTTCCTGCTCAAAAAAACAATACAAATTTTTTTAATGTTACATGTTAAATTCATTTCTTTTTGTGACATGCTGCATATTAGTGTATTAAAATCTCCAAGAAGTCCTATGCCAGAGTCCACTGAATGCTGAAACCTTTACAAAAACTTACGTTACCTTTTCCCCGTGTAACACCCACAATCATTCCATAGATCTGCTTTTCTACACATCACATCCCAGGTGATTCTGTCTTTGAATTTGTGGAAATGGAACCAAGTGACCACATTTTCCTTTCTTTATCCTGCTATTTTCCTGATTTACAAGCCTCTTTCACTGAGGAGAAATTACTGATGGTCTAGAGTTTAGTTTAAATTCCATCCATGAATCCCATCAGTGAGGACTGCCAGCATTTATCACTTAGAGCCCAGAACTTTTGAGCTCTTCTGCCTTCCCAGGTGTGTCTGCAGATCTCTAAGACTCTTCCTGATTTTAAGGGGTGTCAACTTAAGATGTCTGGCTACAGACAGCAATATAGTGACAGCAATGGTAGCAGCGATAGTCCTTCAAAACCCTGGACGTAGAGTCCCGACACGATCCACCGGCCTCGGGGCTACGTATACATCTAAGGTAGCTGCAGAGACACCGCGCGTGCTGCTCACTGCAGCTCATCCACACCTGCGAGGCTGCAGCAGCGATCTAAAGGTGCCTCAGGGGGTGAGTGGATAAGGGACGTGTGCTCTGTAGGCACAAGAGAATGCTGCGTGGCCCAGGTGATAAACGAAATTGGTCATTTTGACAACATGGCTGAAATTGGAGAATGTTGTGTTGAGTGAATTAAAACAAGCATGTGAAGACAATGACTACGTAGTCTTATCTGTGAAATGTGAAAAATTCTGGACTCATGAAAGCAAGACTAGAAAGGTGTCCACTGAGGCTGGTAAGGAGACAGGGTGGGCAAGGGGCAGTGCTGAGCAGAGGGAAGAAACTGACAGTGTGAATAAAGAAAAAGGTGATTCATTGCACAGCATGTGACTGCATAAAAATAAAAGAAATTGCTAATATAAACTTTTTATCACTCTTGCCACAAAAATTAACTGATGAGGTGTTAGATGTGTAATAAACATGTAAACATTATCTTTCTTAAAATAAGTGTCCTCATTGTGAGTGCCCTGTCACTCACTGTTAACAAAAAAAAAGTATTTTTTTAAATAGAGATTTAATTATTGTGTAATTTTTTGTTTGACTTTAGAATTAGGCCTTCTAAGACACAGGTGAAAAACGAAGCAGACAATATTACAAATATTACTTTTAGGTGTATTGCATTGATTTTATGTTAATTGAAGTTATAAATATATAACTATACTGTGGATTATTTCTGCTTTCAGTGGTGCTAAATATTTATAGGTTCAGAATGTTTACATTAGGTACCTTCTTTCACAGGAATTTAATAGAATTAAAGCGTCAGATGTGTATTTTCTTTCTTTTTTTTTTTTTTTTTGAGACAGGGTCTCTCTTTGTAGTTCAGGATGGTCCCAAACTTGCTATGTAGCCCAGCCCAGTGTCAAACTCAGCAGTCCTCCTGCCTCTGCCTCCAGAGTGCAGGGATTACAGGCATGAACCACCATGCCTGGCATTGTGGTATGTGGTGACCAAGAATCAAACTCGAGACCTTGTGCTTGCCAGGCAGATGCCAGAACCACTGAACTAAATCCTGGCCTAGATGTGTATTTTCTAAAGTGATTAGTGAATTTGGTTTACGTCACCCGAACATAAGGTTGCCGCCTTCCAGGCCTCTTTCCACCCCCTGAAAATCAGCCGCGTGTGCCCGTCTTCTGACTTCACTCATCACAGCAGCACACTTCTGCTTGGTGATTTCTGTACGGAGAGGCCGAAGGTGCAAGTCCTTGTCCACCCTTTGGCTCCTCCAGACTCTTTTTCTGATCCTGGGCGCTGAGTATCACTTCTTTTGCTGTTTGTTGTAAGTATTCCTAGAAAATGCAAGGTCATATGGAAAGCACCCCAGGGTGAGTTATGCATTAGTCAAAAGGTGACTTTTGCTTAAATCAAACTAAATCTACTTGCCTTCTTATCTTTCCTACTTCCAACCTCCCATCTGAGAGAGACTTTCAATCTACCTTTTAGCATCTGGTTTTCACTCTTGTGAATAACTTTTAGCCCCACATTAATTTTAGTGTCTTTTCTGAACCTTTCCTTAGTGACTCCTAGAAAAGTTAACTGTTCCTTTGGGAGGGTTCTCATGGCTAATTTAGAAGTATCTGTGTTTTTAAAATTTTCACTAAAGATTTACAACATATGAGGTACTATGATATTGGAGATGTAAATACAAACACAATTTGATATATGTTTTTGATATATCATCAGTCTGCCATGGTTTGAGAAGAATTTCTGCTCTCCTGCATCTGAATGTGAATGAGAAGACTGCTCAGCCTTGTTCCTCCCCGCAGGGTCAGCGCAGAGCATGCTGGGTTGAAGCTTTGATAAATGTAGCTTCAATCGAGTGTAATTGCAGCAGAGATGGATTTTCATTTATCTCCTTTAATACAACTCTGTGCATAGTTGAAACATCCATCTGCAAGCAGGCCAAGACGGTTCTGTGGCCTGGCAGGGCCCCCACAGGGTGTAGAAATCCAGGTCATTTTGGGGATTGCTCTAATGCAGATGGCCATTGGCTGAACCCCTTCTTCAATCATGTTCCTCTTTAAAGAGGACAGAATATCCTTTCTTGGAGAAGAGTATGGGATGGTCCACCTTTTAACTTCTTTTCTCATATTTTCCAAATTCTATCTAGCTTTCTGTGATCTGGAACAGTATTCATCACAAACTTCAAAGTATAACCCAAATTTCCTCTCCACTGGGCCTCTCTTAGAACATTTTCTTGGTTAAGTTTGAGCTGTGGATAACTAAACCCTATTTTGACATTGAAACTATATGTTTTATTTTAACTCTGAGTATAAATGTTTCATCAAAACCATAAAGTTTCCATGGCAGTTAACTTTCACACACTCTCTGCCAACCCCGAAGAACAAGTAAGGAGATGAAAGAACGCTGAATCACACTTCAAAGAATGCGTCCAATCATCCTTTTCAGCAGTAGCCCCGAAAGGAAGACCAGGAGCCCCCTTTAGATTTAGAAGCAGAAATGCAACACTAACCCCCTTAAGAAGGTATCATCGGGAATATATCTTGGAAAACTGATTCAAAATAGAGATCCTAAGAGATTAAAAAAAGCAAAGAATATTACACTGTAAAGGTAAAGAAACTAAAACCTGCACTTTAATTTGCTAAGGTTGCCATAACAAAGTATCCAAATTAAGTGGCTTAAATAAGAGAAGCATATCATGTCACCACTCTGGAGGGTGAACTGTGAGGTCCGTCTGCTGCACGTAGGTCCCTCTGGCACGGAAGAGGAAGAATTTGTTCCATGCCCCTCCCTTTGCATCTGTGGTTTTCTGGAAATCTTTAGCATTCCCTAGCATGTCAAGACATTGTCCTGCTCTCTGCCTTTATCTTCACAGCAGTGTGTGTGTGTGTGTGTGTGTGTGTGTGTGTGTGTGTGTGTGTGTGTGCTCAAATGTATCCCTTATATAAGGACTTCATCAATATTGTGTTAGAGTTCCACCCTTCTCTACCATGATTTCCACAATTTCACTACATTATAGTGGTGCTATTTCAAATAAACACATCCTAAGGCACGGGTAGTTAAGGCTTCAATATGTAATTTTTCAGAGGACACAGTGCAACCACGACAGCACCTTTTTGTTATACAAGCAGGAGGCTGGTGTTGTCTGTGTGATTCCGAAGCAGGCACGTCAGTGGGGAATCATTCCAAGATAAGAAATGTCCTGAAGGAAAATGTTATAAACAAAGACAGAGAGGAGAAATGGCCTTTCACCAGATCACAAGGAAGACAGCTGTGATGACTGGAAAATCACGTAGGAGGATCTTCTCCGTTTGCAAAGTCAATTTGCCGTTGTGCGCAGCCTGCCAACACCTGCACTGTCACACTAAGGTAATAGCTTCCAAACACTTAGCTCAGTGCCTTGGACATTTCTAGTCATGATCACATTAGATTTCCAAATGGGAATTAATGACGCTCATCGGTTCTGGCTGTATTTATTTCTTAACCATACAAAATACCACTGATAATGTATTAAGCACCTACAGATGTATTTGCATCACATAAGAGGAAATACAGGGCTTGTCAGTTCAGATGATTTGAGTGATGCGAACAGGTATCCTGGCTTCTTTAATTTTCTCCCAGTCATCCTTTTGTAGGCAGCCACGTCAGGTAGAAATACCTAGGCCGTCGGACAGGGACAGGCCCTCTCAGAAGTTGAGCAAAGATGAAAGCACATGACAAGTGCGGCTGCGGGTGCGTCTGGAGAAGGTGCGGCCTCAAAACTGAAGTCAAAGTGGCCAGACTCACACACTTCTCAGAGAACAAGCAGAACTTGAAACTGCCCTGTAAGTAGTGTCACTAGGACCTCATGTGCATCAGGCAGCAGGTTGGGGAGCTCCACACACAGGCCCGTCCCTTCCCCCAAATGCTCCTGCTGTAGAAGTCACAGATGAGCCCAGGTTCATGATGCCAGGCACGTGCCATTGTGCTACATCCCACGTTCCTACTGGATCAACATTAGCTAAGCCTCTAAGCTATAATCTCATGGCTCGATTATAGTTTGACCCACCTTTTCCTGTTCTTGTGATTCGATACCTGCTTCATGATTCTGGTCTTTAAAACATTCCTGGAGAAATGACTTGTGTGGCAACCCATTTTGGGAACCCCTCCTGTCTCTCCAGAGCTATACCCTGATAAAACTTTCCTACTCTTAACCTCTGTACTTCCTTAGAATTCATTCTTCAGAGCAAGGAATTTAACTCAGTGGTTCTGACGCCTGCCTTACAAGCATCAAGACCTGGGTTTGATCTTCAGTAACAACACACCACAATGTTAGGCATTGGTGACTCCTGCCCCCCAGTAATCAGAACCACATACCATAGTGCCAGGCACGGTAGCTCATGCCTGTATTCCCAGAACTCGGGTGACAGAGGGAGGAGGATTGCTATGATCTCCAGGCTGAGTTCAGGGGCAGCCTGAATGACAAAGTACTGAAAAAAAAAATTTTATTCTTCAGTTTTTGAGAATACAAACTTAGTACTTCTGACACCTAGCAGTTTAGGAGCTATATTTTCTGTATCAGTCCCAGTATACAATCTATGTCATCCCCACAGATACAAAATGGCTGCTGTTCTGCTAGGCCTCAGATGAGCTTACTCCAGTTAGGAGAAGAGAAGAGGAAGAAGTCAAGTAAGATAACAACCAACCTCATATATTTTGCAATTAAGATTGCACACACTTTCCAGGAATTCAGCCCAATTTCCATTTACATCTCATTAGGACGGGATCCTGTGATACCCATGACTCTATCTATGATAAAGACAGATGCAATTACATTTTCTACTCAGATCTCCACTTGAATTCTTTCTTGGAATCCAGATCTGCATATCTACCCCCACCTGGATGGCCTGGAAGCAATACAAGTGCCACAGACCAGATTCAAGCTGAATTTTCCTTCTAGCAACATGACTCACCCATAAAAGTCCACCATTCTTGTAAATATCTGAACACAGAATTCACGGTAGGATGCTCAAGTCTTCTTTCCACACGCTACATTTAAGTGATAATCAAGTTCACCTCCAAAGTATCTCTTGAATGTTCTATTTTTACCTTTATATTAATTGTTCTTGCTTTACTGTTGATCTACACAACTCTTGACTAGAAGATTTAAATATACTTCTAAAATTTTAATATTTAGTGTTACTTCAGTATTTACCTCCTTCCAGTCCTTGTCTGTACGAGGGAATGATCCTCTAACCAGACTTTAAGTCTAGCCAGGTACTTTACAGCTGTCTCCACACCCATAGCACAGCTCTAATGATCTGTCTCACAGCTCCTCTCTTGACCTGTTATGACAGAGCACCACACACTGGTAACCTGTAGAGAGGAGTTTGTTTCTCAGGGTTCTGGAGGATGCACCAGGGTCTGGCACAGGCCTCTGGCTCGTAACCAGGTAGAAGGGCAAGTGAGTGTGCGTGAGACAGAGAGGGGGAGGGAGGGAGCCAAGCTTATAACCAGCTCACTCACTCCCGTGACAAGGCAGCAGTCCATCCACAGGACAAGGATGGCGGTCTGACCTTCTCTGGAAGGACTCGCCCGTTAACAGTGATACAATAACGATCAAATTTCCAGATGACTTTGGGTGGAGTACACGGAGCAGAAAGACTACTGCTGCTTGTCGTTTGTCGCTTGCAGCTTTCTGCTTTCTGTCTGCCTTCTGTCCCTTGGCTTTGCCACCTTGCATTGAATTTGGATCCGTCCAACCATGGACTGAAACCTCTACAAAGTCTGAGCTACAGTGAACCTTTGCCCTTTAGTTTTGAGTGTTGGGTATTTTTATCTCAGCAATGAGGAAAGTTACTAAGGCAGCAACTTCTTAAATCTTACGCATCGTTTGTAATTCTCATTTATTTTTGTTATTTACAAGTCATCCTCTTTTGCTCTAAAGAGTTTGTAAAAGACACTGACTCAGAACATGGCAAGCAGAAAGCAAATATATTTCTTTCCATGTTGATTGTTTTGAGTTGGTCTTAAATCCTCTTAGATAAAAATCTGACGGTGACTTTTTTGTTTTTCTGGGCCTTCTTAAATCATTATTCTCAAATTTCAGATATCAAAAATTCCAACCCAGTTTCTCGTGGAAACTATACCTTTTCCTGCCCCTGTGATCAGGCTTTGAGAGCTGTGTGAAGCAACCGGGATCTTTTCATGCTTCTTCTGGGATCTAAAACCTTTCTCCACTCGCAATGTTGTTTCTGGGTCTTCACTTGCACCAGAACTATTATAGGCAGCTAAGTTAGACAGAATTGATAATACAGTCAGAGAGGGCCTGGGCTCTCTGAGAAGTCAATGAAAAATAAAGACATCAGAATTGTGGTTAGAGCAACATCTGAAAACCGGACCTCAATAATGAGCCAATGGCCAGCCCCACACACCTCCCTGAGGGAAAGCAGTATATCCCTAAAGGGGATAAGCGATAACTTGGAATTATTCCCTAGGTAGCACCTGGTCCAGGAAGTCCAGACAGGCATCAGTCACCTAGGTGGGACACAAGAACATCAGGACCTGTCCTTTGCCCTCAAAAGCCTTGCTCTTTCCCTGAGCCCCACGTGTGGCCTGTTTCCCTACTGGATCCATATTAGCTAAGAGGCTATACTTATAATCTAGTCTGACCCATGTCTTACGTACATTGTGTCTTTGCTGAATAAATTCGCCAGACAAAAGACCTCGGTGGTCACGCACTCCCCCACCCCTCCTGCCTCTCAGGAGCTGTCTTTCTCAATCGTTTTCCTGCTTTTAACCTCCACTGCTCCTTAGAATTCATTCACTGATTTCTGGAGACAGGAGCTCAGCACATCTGACACCCAGGTGACAGGAAGTTATCTATTTCTCCTATATTCACAACTCAGGTTCTACTGGAGAATACAGACAATTAACAGGCAGTCGCAACTTAATGTGATACAGTTTCTAACTGGAGAAACTCAGAATGCCACAGACGCACAAGGGAGGACCACCTTAGACCAGATCAGACTCGGCTGTCAGGGATTCTGTCTAAAATGGAAAAAAATGTCTACTTTAAGTTCTGAAAAACAAAGGAGGATAGTCAAGCACATCAAGGAGGGACACCCTTCTGAGGAGTTCTGGTCTCCAACACTTCAGCACAGTGCTGACGGGCGAGGGGACTTCAGGTCTTGACTCTGAGGTCTGACATTGGCTATGGCTTTGTAAAGAGTTGCCTTGAAAACAGGTCGAAGAAATTTCCCTATGCATTAGTTTTCTTCGTAAGAAATTCCACAGATGTATTACCTTCAGGCAGTATTCATGTATTATCTGAAGAATATTTGATACACTCATGAAAAAAACATGTGTTGTGCTGCTGTGGAACTCCCTATACGCGCCAGGTAGGTCAGAATGGCCTGTGGACTCTGCCGTCTTTCTGCCGACCTTGAGAAGGGAGTGGGGCATGTTGGGGACCTCAGAGTGGCTCCTGCCGGCAATGCAGCAGAAACTGAGGTCTCAGCCCAGTATCTCCCAGTAGTAAATTTCTCTACAGCTGAGCTCAAAAGAGGCTGCCACTCTGGTGGGCACTGGATTGCAGCCCTGTGAGAGGCCAAAGGCACTCCAGTTGGAATGTGCCAGGATTCCTGACCCAGAGAAGTAGAAACACACATGTAGAATGTGAGGACAGTGCCCACATTCTGCAAGGCTAATTTGCTCCTCTGGTACATTCATCAGTCTTTTTAAGTTGTACTTATGTCTTTGAATGTAAAGCGTATCTTGTACAGGGAGCAAGAACGTCCATTTTTGTCCTGTCTGTCTTGGTATTTGTACTCTGTGTGTTAAATCTCTCTTGTTCCTTTGCCCTTCCTTTATCGATTGTTTTTGGTTGACAGATATTTTGTAGTAAGTAGTTTTAATTCCTGCTTAATTTATTAGTCATATATTTGAAATTTGCCCTTTGCCCTGAGGATTATTATAAAGCAAGTCTTTAACTTATTGCAACATTGCGGTAATAAATTTAGTGTAGTACTCTCTTCCAGCAAAGAGCAGTGTTGTAAAGCCGCTGACTCCTGAGGCTTCCCTAACGTCCAGTCAGGCTCTCCTGATGACAAAGCTTAGGCTTGGAGAGCAGTTTTAAATACTTAAAAACATAGCAAAGGGGCAGAGACCCAGCAGGGACGGGAGTCCCTAGCCAGTGGCCACAGATCCAGACCTTGTTACCTGCTGCCCTGGGAGCTCTCCACAGAGACTTTTCAGTTTATTATCTGCCTGGACTCAAGAGACATTTGTTTTCCCGGTTTGACCCAATGTTTGTCCTTACATGCACTTCTGTAGAAGATCACCAATCTTATGGCAGTGCCATAACCATAGTCCTATTTGTGCCCTTCATTTAAATCTTACTTCTAATTTTAACAAACCAGATATTCAACTCTCATGTTGAGTGATGGGAAAAAAACCCCAGCAAATGATATAACACCAGTTCTTAGTATACAAGTAAATAGGCTTGCTTTAAGTGAAAAGAACTCATGTCTAACCCTGTTATGTTGTGCAGATCTACAACAAAACCTAAATGCTGAAGCTACTTAATCATTGTTTTATGCCTGTTTTCTATAGCTAAATAATTAGACGGTTGAGCTAATTAAACAGACTACTTCCTGAATCTTGAATACTTTTTATATTCTCTCATAGCCTATATTTAGTTGCTGATATAATTTAGAGCATATTTTCCAATTTCAAAATTAAAGTGACAGAAAGGAATAAGTAAAACTTGTAGTATAAATAAGTACAACTTTCTGTATAAAACATTTCCAGTATAGTAGCTAAGCATTAACGATGAGTCTCCAGTCTTTTAACCCAAACCGTGAGTCTCAACAACATAAAAAGTGACTCATTCTCTCAACTTAAATGAGAAAAGACTTTTACATTTAAAAGTACTGGGATTATTTTATTGCAGAACAGTAATTAAAGTTCTTTGAAAATTACATTTCAAAATGTAATGTGTGGGGGATGTCGTCCAGACTGAAAATTACCATGGATTTCCAGCAGTATTTTTAGTAAGAAAAGAAAATCAATAAAGGTTGAAAAAACTGTAGAAATTTGAATACTTGGAGTATCAATACACCAAATAAATGCAACTTGCTAAGATAAACAGTATACGAAAGGCAGTATCTGCTGCAGATTCACAGGTTTCCTCTAAGAAGTCACTCCCAGGGGCCGGGGAGTTAGCTCAGTGGTTCCGGCGCCTGTCTTGCAAGC